>CACVCL010027569.1:0-143476 GCA_902729485.2 Mus minutoides | reverse complement strand
AAATAAATAAATAAATATTTTTTTAAAAAAAGGAAACAGTGAAACAAATGTAAACCAAGCTCAGCACAGGCTTCTGGGGACCCCTCAGCCCCCTGGAAGGGGGTACGGACAAAGGAAATATTTCTTCGAGTCACAGCTTTGATTTTCAGTTAAACTTCTCCCTGCTCTGTCTGTAACACAGAGATTCAGACGCCCTTAATTCAGAAAGCTCATGGCTTCTGAGTCGTCTGAATGGCTCTGGACCCAATCGGCTGTTGTCAGAGGAGGTCAGGAAAACAGGCCTCGGTGGTCTACCTTTGCCATTGTGGTAAAGCCCCTGCCTCCGCAGAACCTGGTTACTCTACTTGGCTGATAATTACTAGGAATGTGTGTATGACGTCAGCCTCTCTGTGGCTTAGTGTGACCTAATTATGAACCCACCCTGCATCTTGTTAAAAAGTGTAAGCTCTGATTCATAGCAGGTCCGGGGTGAGCCTGGAAAAATGTGCATGTCTCAGAATCTCCCAGGGGATAGTGGTGCTGCTTGTCACAGACCACAGAAATGGCCAGAGGCGAGTCCACCAAATCTAGCAGGATCCCCTGGGGGTACCAGCTCTGTGGCTTTTATCCCTCACTTCTCGATTTCCCTCCTTGCTCTGTCTCTGAGACTGTAAGATGACTTGGTAACAGTCAGGCAGGCATGTTTGCATGCTTCTGACAGTGGAGTTGTTTCTTTTCCATCTGAAGTGTCTGTAAGTAGCCTGAGCTGCCCATCACAAAGCACAAGCCAGGGTTTGAAGCGTTTTGCTTCATTCAGAGGGAAGTTGGAGCCAAATCTGCCTTCCTGTCTTTTCCTCATGCATTTTTATAGAGAACCTGAAAGGGGCAAAAAAAAAAAAAAAATCAATTCAGAGTCCAGTTTTATTCTTCCGGTGGCTGGGCCCCCAGAATTCAGTCTTAGGATTCTGGCAGATGGTCCTTACAGTTCAGTCTTATCCTCCCAGCATCTGGTTCTTGTTCCTAAGATTTCTGTTCCCCTCTTTGCCATCTTGCTCTATGTGACGGGGAGAGGGGGGAGGTTCACATATACCAAGGCCACTGAGTTTTGTGTGGCTCCTGGGTGACATCCAGATTTAAAGTTAATTCAGAACAAGACAACTCTTAGCAGGCTGCATGTGGAAGGTGTTTGTACAGAGCCCAGGACAAGTGTCCCCTACAGCAGACTCTGAAGTCCCTCTGTCATATGCAGCTGATATTTTAATGATCACCGTGGTTCTCTTCCTGCTCACTCTTATGTCCCCAACCAGGAGAATTTGCCAGGACGGAATTACACTTTCTGGCAGTGGTTTGACGGCGTGATGGAAGTATTAAAAAAACATCTCAAGCCTCACTGGAATGATGGGTGAGAATCATCTTTATTATATATTGCCAAGGCTGATCTTGAGCTCAAGCAATCCTCCTGCCTCGGTCTCCCGAGTAGCTGTAGCTGCCATCATCTATAAGTCAGTACGAAAATCCATGGGTTTTTCTCTCTGACATTGTCACCCTCTGCTTCTGACTCTGATCCAGGGCCATCCTAGGCTTCGTGAACAAGCAACAGGCCCATGACCTGCTCATCAACAAGCCGGACGGGACCTTCCTGCTGCGCTTCAGCGACTCAGAAATTGGGGGCATCACCATTGCTTGGAAGTTTGACTCTCGTGAGTGCCTCGCCCTTTTTTTTAGACAGGGTTTGGCTTTGTGTCCAACGTCAGCTGCTCTGTCACAAGATGATTCTAACACATCTTACTGAGAGGATATTGTTTGTTGGAGACAGACCTAATTACAAGAATCACTATCGTAGCCATGACACAGCTGCTCAGAAGGCAGCCTGTGAGCAACCTTATTATGGGAAATGCTGAATTGTGTAGCCCTAGCATGGGAGTCGGCAGACACTTCCCTTTTGAAAACGTTTGCCTTATTGTTACTCAGCCTGGCGCTCCCTTCGGTCCTTCTATGGCTCCAAGATTCTCTAATTAATGCCAGGTGTTGCTGCTAACATTGCCACCTAAGGATGTCCATTCCTTCCTTAGTGAAGTGGAGTAGCTTGCTACTTTGTGTATTGTGTTTTAAACATTCTACCAGCTTGTTGTAGCTCTTAGGCTTTCTCTGGCAGCTGGTGTGCTTCCTAGAAAGTGAGATTGGGGGCGGGGGTCCCTAAGAACTACTTCTTTTCTTTCCCTTATTTATTTTATTGTATTATTTTGTATGTGGGGGTTTTGCCCACATGTTTGTCTGTGTACCACATGTATGCAGTGCCCTAGAACTGGAGTTATGGATGGTCGTGAACCATCATGTGGGTGCCGGGGATTGAACCCCAGTCTGCTGCAAGAACAAGTGCTCTTAACTGCTGAGCCGTCTCTCTAGCTCCAGGGCTGTTGCTTTTAGACACGGGAGGACTCCACTTGAACTTGAGCCCACTGAGGTCGCTGGGTCTCTAGGGAAATGATGTAGCATCTGCTTATGTACCCAGATATCCAAAAAGTCCCTGTCGGCATTCCGAGGCGATTTGGGGATGAACATTTCTGGTGGCGTGACTTCAATGTGGGGCTTAAATTTTCAGTGTGTGGACTTTAAGACCTCACATTTGGAAACCATGGTTAGAATGTGGTTGTTCTGTTTATTGATCTAGAGGAGAGAATGTTTTGGAATCTGATGCCTTTTACCACTAGAGACTTCTCTATCCGGTCCCTCGCTGACCGCCTGGGGGACCTGAATTACCTCATATACGTGTTTCCTGATCGGCCAAAGGATGAAGTATATTCTAAGTACTACACACCAGTCCCATGTGAGCCCGCAACCGGTGAGTGTCCATCTGCAGTGGGTTTTGTACCGACTTCAGTTTTGGGTTTGTTTGGGTTTTTGCTTGTGTGTGTGTGTGTGTGTGTACATACATTTGTATGGGGGTGGTGCGTGTGCATATGCATGTATGTTCAAATCTCTTTCCTGCACAAAACCCAAACAGCACCGCACTGGACTTCAGGCAATACCCAGGGCAGATGTCTGTAGCGTCTGTCAACGAAAATGCTTCTGCCTCCCGAACACTGGGGTTAAAGTTGCATAGCCAAAATAGTCCGTATTATCGTAAAATTCTTAGGAAATATACAAATTCATAAGAAAGAAAGACTTCACACACATCTAGAAGCTGGCCTCTGTAGACGGCTCTGTGGCATTCTTGAACATTCTGTAAACCTGTGGTCTGTTCTCTCTCTGGATTCTTGGGAGGCTGCTGTCTGGTCAGCGAGAGAAAGCAAGCAAGCAGCAAGTGAGTGGAGGTGGGGGGAGGGGGGGAGGTCCTGTTTACTTAGCAGTGGATTCCCTTAAGAGCAGTAAAGTAGAAGCGAAGGGGGGGGGCGGGAGGCATGGCGTGGAGGGGGGATCTATCTCTCCTGAGGGGTCAGGGGAGGTTTCTGAGGAAGTGACATGTGAATAAACTTGAACAAAGTAAGGAAACTGGCTTTGCAGAGACCCAGAGAACAAGCATCCTAGGCTGAGAGAGTAAGCCCAGCCCCGGTGGCTGAAAAGCTCCCCAGAGCCCGGAGGCTGCTTCCAGCCAAGCAGGAAGCTGGTGATGGGAACTGAGGCCAGGGCACCTCAGTAATGGAGGCCAGGGTGAAAGGTCAAAGCATGGATAATCCTAAGTGCCCTGATTTCACTCACTCACACACACACACACACACACACACACACACACACACACACACTCACACACACACTCACACACCGTCTTCAGGATTGCACAGGATCCCATTGCCTAGTGACTCTCAAAGATCACGGTTAGGCAATTGAGATTCTTAGTATTTAATTGACTATATTTTCACTTCTGACTGATATTGAGATAACATAGTACAAGTATCATGTTCAACTATTCCTTTGGATAAATTCCTAAGCAGAATTAGGTCAAAGGGCAAATGCTTTTTAAGCTTGCTTTTTTTTTTTTTTTTTGACGCATCCAAAACTGCATTCAAAAAGCCAAATTTACATTTTCCCACAGCTATCTGTTGGACATCTGCTTCTCTGTCTTTTTGCCAACCACAGGATAGCCTCCAATCGTGTCTGCCAGTCTGGTTGGCATGAAAATGGTACATTATAAGTCTTGTGTGTATTTATCTGATTCTAGGCAACCTTTGCATATGACAACTAATAATTCCAGATTAATTAGCATGGTAGCGGAAGCTAGCATTTGCTGAATGTCTCTGAGTTTCCTATAGTATCCGTCTTAATCACTGTTCAACCACTGTGGAGAGACACCGTGACCAAGGCAGCTCTTACAAAGAAAAACATTAAATTGAGAGCTGGCTTACAGTATGACTGGAACTCCTCTTTTACAGGAAACTGAGGCATAAGGAAATAAAATAATTTGCCAGAGATGCCATGACTGGGAAGGGGCCAAGCCAGGGTTTCAGCTTGGTTTAGCTCCTGCACCTAGATTCTTCATTCACCAAGGGCCACTTCTGGCCATTTATAATCTTTCTCTGTGAAAAACATGTTTGTATTTCTTCCTTGGTTTTTTTGAAGTTATATTTTTTATATAGAAAATATACTCATCTGAGGGTGAGATGTTCAGTCTGTAGAGTACTTGCTGCGAGTTTAATACCTAGAGCCTATACTTTTGAAAAAGCCAGGCAACGTGGCACTTGTAATACTAGTGTATGTGTTCCTCCACATGCCTGGGCACACACATGCATGTACACACATGCACATAAATATGCCACACATAGCCGGGCGTGGTGGCGCATGCCTTTAATCCCAGCACTCGGGAGGCAGAGGCAGGCGGATTTCTGAGTTCGAGGACAGCCTGGTCTACCAAGTGAGTTCCAGGACAGCCAGGGCTATACAGAGAAACCCTGTCTCGAAAAACCAAAAAAAAAAAAAAAATGCCACACATAAACAAGTGTATACAAACACAAGAAATATATGTTAATCCTCTATTGATTTATCTATACAGAAAATCTTTTCTCTATGTTGTTTTATTTTCTCAAGAACAAAGACTTGTGATTTCCATAGAAACACAATCTATCTGTTTTGTGTGTGTGTGTGTGTGTGTGTGTGTGTGTGTGTGTGTGTGTGTGTAATGCACACATATACTATGGTGTGCGTGTGGGGAGTAGGAAGACTATCACTGGGAGTCGGCAATCTTCGTCCACTGTGTGGGTTCTGGGGGTGGGACTTGTGTGATCAAGCTTTGTGACAAGGACCTTTATCCACTGAGCTGTCTTGCCAGCTCCAACTGTGAATTTTTCAAAGCTTTTACTTTTTCAATTATGCCTGCAGGCACAGTCATAATCTCAGTTTGGGAGGCTGAGGCAGGAAGATCCAAAATGCAACACAACACCTGCCTGGGGTAGAGAGTGAGTTCAAAGCCAGCATGTGCAACTTAGCGAGACACTGTCTGAAAAGGGGGGCGGGGTGGGTTTAGTGGTAGAGCTTTTGCCTAGTATATACAATGCCCCCGGTTCAGTCCCCAATACCAGACTGAGTCAGGCATAGTCATGAATCGTGCCGGCTGACCTGGAAGGTGGCCCCATTTGTACTGTCAGTGCCTCACATTGACAGCAAGCTCCCGGAAGACACAAATGTACATGCTGTGTCTGCCATGTTCTGAGTTGAGATTAAGTGGCTGTGTCCTAACCCTAGAAAAGATAAGTTCTTGAGGGAGGAGTCTCTGGGGTACCTGCTTTTCACTGTTCTTCTCCCCGACAGCGAAAGCAGCTGACGGATACGTGAAGCCACAGATCAAGCAGGTGGTCCCCGAGTAAGTGTCCGGCCCAGGGCCCAGCTCTCTTCTGGTGCTCCTGTGTTCTCTCTCGTTCTCTCTCTCTCTCTCTCTCTCTCTCTCTCTCTCTCTCTCTCTCTCTCTCTCTCCCATTTTGTGTTCTTCCCCCAGCACCTGAGTCCAGCATCCCTAAGATCCCAGAAAACCTGGCTTAGCCTTTGAGATATAACTGAGTTCCAGTCATGCTGTGGACAGGCCCCTGGGGTCCAACCTCCTACATCCTGAAAAAGACATGAAGATGCTCCTCACCCCTCCTTCAGTCCACGTGGCTGAGACTGTGTTCTGCCTCCTTCTACAGGTTTGCAAACGCATCCACAGATGCTGGGAGTGGCGCCACCTACATGGATCAGGCTCCTTCCCCAGTCGTGTGCCCTCAGGCTCACTACAACATGTACCCACCCAAGTAGGTCATGCTCTTGGGGGCGTAAATGGGGAGCAACTGGGGCCTTGGCTTCAGGCTAGACTTCCTAAGACCTGGAGTCAGGGCAAAGGAACCGGAAGGTTCTCTGAAACTAACCTCACCCGGCCTAAGTTCAGGCACTGGCCTTTGAGAGGGGAAGACTGCACCAGATATTTAAAGCATCCGTGGCCATGAGCAAATTGGCATCTGTTTGTCTTCTCTGAAAAATGGAGATTTGCCACACTTTGTGTGTAAGGGCTGGGTGGAGTTTGGGAGTGGGCATCCAGGATAAATAGCACGATCTGATGGCCTAGCCAGCAAAGGCCTCTGATTTCTATCAGGAGATCTTTCTAGTGAGGGCCCAGCTCTCTTACCTGATGGGTTGTGGGGTTCCAGATGACCGCGCTGATAATGGTCCCTCCCCCTCATCATTTGTCCTTCCCTCTGAAGCCCGGACTCCGTCCTTGATACCGATGGGGACTTCGATCTGGAAGACACGATGGATGTGGCCCGGCGCGTGGAAGAGCTCTTAGGCCGGCCCATGGACAGTCAGTGGATCCCTCACGCACAGTCATGACTAGACCTCACCGCCTGCAGCTTCGTCGTCCTCGTGGAGGAACTTCCTGTGGATGTTTTAATTCCATGAATCGCTTCTCTTTGGAAACAATACTCGTAATGTGAAGTGTTAATACTAGTTGTGACTTTAGTGTCTCTGTGCATAGTGGCACTAGTGAAGGGAGTGCGCGTGAGTGTGAGTGTGTGCATTTGCACGTCGTGTTTTTTTCCCCCCCGCCCCTGCTCTCCAGTCTAAGCCGCCACGCCAGGGCAGCGGCCGCGCTTGTTTTTACCATGTGCAAAAAGGCAGTTGGTTCCCTGAACCCTGGAACCTGGCCATGTGTCTTCAGGGTGACTGACCCTTGACACGTGACTGTCCAAGTAAGAAAAGGACAAAGAGAGGAAAAAGCACCCTCTCTCTGGGGAGCCTCGGTTCCTCTGCCAGGTAGTCCATAGTCCAAGCAAGCTGTCATTGTCTCCGCCTGTCTTCTGAGATGTAGATGACTGATGATGAAAGCCAGTGCCTCCCGTGTCCCGTGTCCCCTGTCCCCTTTGCATAAGGGACGGAAAGGGGAGCTGAATCAAGGGTGTTGGGGCAAGGGTGGTCACAGGTTTTTGGATGGGGAGTGGCTGTTTCCGTTTCTGCCACTTCCGCCATCTTAACACTGATCGCTCTCTGCTCGCTCAGTCTCTCTTTCTAGAATTGCCACTCAGCTTATGTGCGTGTACTCAAGTGGAGATGTTTAACAAAATAGTGGAGAGGAAGGCGGGCCACCCAGCTCTGAGCGTACAGGTTCAGGTGATGCCCTGTGCTCCTTCTGCCAGCGCGGTGCGGTGTGCCCAGTTCTGGGTCCAGACGCTGGGCGTGGCCTGTCTGTGCCAGCCAACCCCCACTCTGTCTGTGCAGTGGCCAGGCCGCGCCTGCGCTATCCAAGGCTTTTCTCCAAGCGTGTTGATAATGGGTTTCTGCAAACGTCCGGTGGTGTTTTTGTTTCTAAATCAGGTCTTTTTTTTTTTATGTTTTTCCCATTTGCACCCTAATTTGACATCAAATTTCTCCCTTCCTGTATCAGGTCCTGGGTCCTCTGTACCCAGATCACCTCATCTCCCTTCAGTGTCACATATAGTGCCCTGAGGATTAGGTGGTTGGTAGGAATGGGACCTGCACGTGGGGCCAGCCTGCCAAGCAGTGCTGGGTGCCGGGTGCCGTTGGGGATTGGGGAAATGCGGTCAGTCAGCGGGTTTCCTAGGAAGCTTGGAAAACTGTAAAAGCAAAGTGAAAGCCTCAGGGTGATTTGTTCCACAGTCTCCTCTGTAGTGTCTCCAGAAGGAAGGAAGGGGCTGCAGTGGGCCGTCAGGGAGAGGGGCAAGCAGAGAGCGGTTACCACTCAGGCTTGCCCTGCCCTCCTTGGCTTCCTCTCCCAAACAAGGGCAGAGCCGCGCCCAGGAGAGGAGCCCCAAAACCTTATTTTTATACATGCAAGTAAATAAACATATTTTTTTTACAAAAATAACTTCTGAATTTATCAGTGTTTTACTGTTAAAAGAAAATACTCCTGTGTAGTAAATTATTTATTGGGAGATGAGTTTTTTAAAAGCTGCTGTTTGCCTTGCCTTGGTTTTGTACACTGATTTTTTCTATGCCTGGCGGTAGCCTCTCTGCCTCAGGTGCTGGCCGGATGGAGGAGGTGTGAGGCCCCTCCCTGGCCCCTCAGAAGAAAGCTGGAACTGCCAGGAGAGTCCAGGCTTAAGGGACTTGTCCCCACCTGTCATGCGACTGTCCCAGTAACCCTCATGAGGGTGTGGACTCGACAAATATCTAGATATATGGTGGACATGGCCCCAAGGCATGGGGAGAGTAGAGCGGCCTGGCCCCCCTGGAAGGTTCTAAGCTGACTCTCAAGTTAGGTTGGAGAAAAGGGTGCCAAAGAAGCGAGGCTCCCACATAGTTTTTAAGCTACCCTGGATTTATTGAGGCTGTGCCTGGACCTGGGAGAGGTTTTTAACTGGAAAGTGTGTCCCCTATCTGCATGCTGGTCTCTCTCTCTCTCTCTCTCTCTGCCCCACTCTTGCACCCAAAGACAGGTGAGGGCAGGTTTCCACCCACATCTTGCCTGCTCACAGACCCACGCGTGAGTCGGGAAAGCCTCAGCTTTGGGGCGTGGCGTGGGGGGGGGCTTTGTAGAGGTGGAAGGAGATTGGAAGTGGCTATCTCCTACAACGAAAATATCCTTTTATAATTTTTCTTTTTAACGTTTTATTTCAGATACATATTTTAGTGTCGAGGCAGATTAGTATATAGCCATCAAAAAGTATTGTGCATAAATTGGGGCAGCCACAAAATTGTGTATTTTATGTTACAATAAAGGCGTCTCCTGAAGGACAATGTTGAGTCCTGTTTCCTTTCAGGCGTGTGTCAGGGGAGGGTAGCTTTAACAGGAAAAACGTCTTCAGTCACCAGCATGACCCTAAGAAGGGGAAATAGTTGGGCCTCAGTGGCCTGAGATGACATGCCATGAGCTTTGATTACAGTCAGGGGCATCTCTTACCTTCCTGCTGGGAAATGACTAGGTGATTGGGCCTACAGCCATCTCAGATTCCCCTCACCCTCTTCCTGATGGAAAGCCAGTCCTAACTGATTGTGTTCCGATTCCTCCCCTGAGCCTGGCACCATGTTGGAAAACTGGTGGTGATAAGACATTGGTTCCCGACACCCAAGGTCATTATGAAATACAAGAGAAGATGAAGGAAAGGTCATGAGGTCATGGAGAGCCTGAGCTGCGCTCTCTCTCTCTCTCTCTCTCTCTCTCTCTCTCTCGTGCTGGGACTTGCAGCATGCCACAGAAGCACTCTACTAATTATCTATGCCCCCTAATGCCCAGCCCTCTCTTTTGAGACAAGGTCTCAGTCTGTGGTTGAACTCCCGTCTGTCTTCCTTTCCCAGCCTCCAGAGTAACGAGCCCTCAGCCGTAGCCCAGTGTCCCAGCCAAACAGAAGTTTAGGAAGGAAGAGGCCTTCAGCCTGCAGGCTTAGAGGAAAGCATGAGAGGGTTGGAGCCAGGGCATTATGTGTGGGGCAGAATGTTCTAGAAGGTTTGGTGCAGCGTATGTTGAGGCTTCTGCCCATTGCCCACAGGTTCTCTGGAGATCCTGGCCCAGGGGCTGTGCTGTGGGGAGTCTCTTGGATAGGGATGAGGCTTCGAAGCAGGCAGGGAATCTAGGGACCCACCTCGCAGGCCTGGCTAAGTGGAATGGTAGGGAGTGAAATCTCAGCAAGCTGGAATGACCAGACTTCCATTTTAAGAGTCCCTGTGTCTTAGTCAGGGCCACTGTTGCTGTGGTGAAGCAATATGACCAAACAGCACACTGGGGAGGAGAGGGCTTGTTTGGCTGACACCTTCATAGCACCATCATCAGGAATGACTGGGAAAGAGCAAGCAGGATGCAGGTATAGAATTTGAATGTAGTCCTCTGGTTGCTGCTTGCTGCCTTGACTCTTTTGCACTCCTTCTGGTTTTTTTTCTTTTCCATGATTTATTTATTTTTTATTTTATGTGCATTGATGTCTAGGTGAGGGTGTTGGGTCCCCTGGACCTGGAGTTACCGACAGCTGTGAGCTGCCATGTGGGTGCTGGGAACTGAGCCCTGGTCCTCTCTGGAAGAGCAGCCAGTGCTCTTAACCACTGAGCCATCTCTCCAGCCCCTCCTTCTGGGTTTTGGCAAGCCTCTCATACACCTGGATGAAGCTTTGTGAGGTCAGGTTACAGATACTGGTCCTGTAGGTGGGAGGTCATACACGAGTCAGGTCAAAGATGACAGTCACATGCAGGGAAGTATTTCAAAAGACAGAAGTCAGGACAGGAACTCAAACAGGGTAGGAACCTAGAGGCAGGAGCGGTTACAGAGGCCATGGAAGAGTGCTGTTTACTGGCTTGTTCTCCTTGGCTTGCTCAGTCTGGTTTCTGCAGGCATACATGCAGGCAGAATGCTGTATAGAACCCAGGACCACCTGTGTAGGCATAATGTTATTGTGAACTGTGTAAAGATTATCCTTGTATATTATTCAAATGATGATTTTGGTGCTTCCCCACCCCCCCCCCCCCCCGGCCTCCCCCCGCCCCCACAGTCTGGTTGCAAAACATTGCTCCCAAATTATTCCCTAGTTGGTCAATGAAGAAGCTGATCAGCCAATGACTGAACAGGGGAGGAAATCAGTGGGCTTCCTCCCAGTCAAGGGATGGAGGAGACAGGGAGAGAGGAAGAGGAGATTTGCCACAGAAAGAATCTAGGAGACACCATAAGAAAACACCTAGAGCCCAGAGAGCCAGATCAGTACTAAAATGTAGGTATCACTGGGATTCTGGCTGGGAGATACAGATTAGCTTAGAGGATTAAAATAGAGTACTACTGCTCAGTTGTTGTGCCCTTAAAGCTTGTTAAATAAATATAATAGTCTACTTTCAATTATTTGGGAGCTAGCTGGGTTAAGAGGAAAATTGCTACAAGCACACTTATTTAAAAAAGCCACTAACAAGGGGCTGGAGAGATGGCTCTGTGGTTAAGAGCACTGACTGCTCTTCCAGAGGTCCTGAGTTCAATTCTCATCAACTACAGGGTAGCTCACAACCATCTGTAATGGCATCTGATGCCATACATAAAATAAATAAATAGATCTTCAAAAACAAAACACTAACACACATGCCCAGGGGTCTCCCCACCCACAATGGGATGGGCCCTCCCCCATCAATCACTAATTAAGAAAATATACTACAAGGCAGAGGCAGGCGGATTTCTGAGTCTGAGGCCAGCCTGGTCTACAAAGTGAGTTCCAGGACAGCCAAGGCTATACAGAGAAACCCTGTCTCGAAAAACCAAAAAAAAAAGCCGGGCGGTGGTGGCGCACGCCTTTAATCCCAGCACTTGGGAGGCAGAGGCAGGCGGATTTCTGAGTTCGAGGTCAGCCTGGTCTACAAAGTGAGTTCCAGGACAGCCAGGGCTATACAGAGAAACCCTGTCTCAAAAAACCAAAACCAAAAACAAACAAACAAACAAAAAAAAACCACCTCCCCCCCCAAAAAAGGATTTTTTAAAAAAATGAGCCAGCACACCCTGCTATGAACTAGGTGTGATGGTACATGCCTGTAATTCTAGCACTTGGAGGGAGAAAGCAGGGGGATCAAAAGTTCATGGCCATCCTTAACCTTATCTCAAAAATAGGACAATTAGCCTGGCAGTGGTGGCACAGGCCTTTAATCCCAGCACTTGGAAAGCAGAGGCAGGTGGATTTCTGAGTTCGAGGCCAGCCTGGTCTACAAAGTGAGTTTCAGGACAGCCAGGGCTACACAGAGAAACCCTGTCTTGAAAAATTAAAAAAAAAACAGGAAAAAAGGACAACTGGAGGCCGGGTGGTGTTGGCAAAAGCAGCCTGTTTCTTTAATCCCAGTACTCAGGAAGCAGAGGTAGGTGGCAAGTTCAAGGCCAGCAGCAAGGTATTCAAAGCCAATTCAAAGCCAATTCCAGGGCATCTAGGGCTATACAGTAAAACCCTGTCTTGAAACCAAAGCAAAACAAACAAAACCAAGCAAACAAACAAAAAGGGTGTGGGGATAGGTTGAGCTGGAGAGACGGCTCAACAGTTAAAAGCACTTAACCTGTAGCTGGGCAATGGTGTCCCACGCCTTCATTACCAGCACTCAGGAGGCAGAGGCAGAGTTCAAGACCTTGTCTACAGAGTGAGTTCCAGGACAGTCAGGGTTACACAGACTGTCTCCAAAAACCAACAAACAAGAAACCGAAAAACACAAGAAGAGAACTTGCTGCTCTTGCAGAAGGCTTGGATTCATTCCCCAGCACCTACATGGTGGCTTACAGTACCTCCAGTTCCAGGGGATCCAGTACCCTCCTCTGGCCTCCATGGGCACTAGGCACACATTGAACAATCATGTAGGCAAATACTCATACCCAAAAATAAAAATAAATAAATGTTTAAAAAGAAAGAAGAAGAGAAAACTCCTATTGTAGCCCCAGTGAATATGGCTTGAAGGGGGGGGGGGGGCAGAAAAAGCAACGAGGGAAAGCTGGGAGACCGTTCTAAGCAAGAGGAGATGGTGTCATCTGGGAACCCACAGCCATGGGTCTGAAGCAGAGTCACAAACCTAATAATCAACATTGAAAGATGCTTGAGGGCTGGTGAGATGGCTCAGCGGGTTAGAGCACCTGACTGCTCTTCCGAAGGTGATGAGTTCAAATCCCAGCAACCACATGGTGGCTTACAACCACCCGTAACAAGATCTGACGCCCTCCTCTGGTGTGTCTGAAGTCAGCTACAGCGTACTTATGAAGAATAATAAAAAATGAATCCTTGGCGAGTTCCAGGACAGCCAGGGCTATACAGAGAAACCCTTTCTCGAAAAACCAAAAATAAAAAATAAAAAAAAAAACAAGAAATGAATCCTTGGACAGGAGAGACCAAACAGAGCAAGAGAGGCTGAGCGGAGCGAGCGGAGCGGAGCGAACGGGGATGGCTGGAGCAAGCTGGGACGGCCGGAACGAGCGGGGCCAACCGGAGCAAGCGGAGCCGGCGGAANGGGGGGGGGGGTGGTTGTCGAGCGGAGTGAGCGGGGTGGACCGGAACAAGGGAAAAAAAATGCTTGAACTCTAGACCTATTCCAAGTTTGAGGCTCAAAAAAATGGTGATAAACATTCTGGGGTCCTCCAAGGGCTGGGACTGTAGCTCCATGGTAGGACCCTTGCCTCATGTGCAGAAGACGCTGAGTTCGAATCTTAGCACAAGAAGTAAAGCAGAACACATTTTGCCTGAGGCAGATGATTTTCACGGGGCAACCGGGTAGCATGGCGTAGTGATGGAGGAGCACAGCCAGGAAAGAAAGGTGGAGGGAAAGATTTTGAGCTTATTGCGTGCTGCAGATGTAGCTCGGTTGGCAGAGTGCTCACCTAGCATACACGCAGCTCCGTGTTTGATTCCCAGGAATTCATAACCATCTGTAGTGGTATGTGCTTCTAATGCCAGCTTTCGGGAGGCAGAGGCAGGAAGATCAGAAGATAGAGACCCTGTGTTCTGTGATATCTAACTACAATAGCCTGACTTGGGGGTTTTGAATAGATATATTAAGTAGGGAAGTAAATGATTGAATAGCAGGTTGTAGATACATAGCAGACATCATACCAGGGGTTTATAACATCTAGCAGAGATAAGGAGAGCAGCCTGACTGGGAGAGCCACCAGAGGGAACACCATCCAACTGGAGGCTTAGAAACAGCCACAGAGACAGAATGAGGAAGTTGAAGCAGTCAGATTGAGGTCTTTTTTTTTTTTTTTTTTTTGGTTTTTGGAGACAGGGTTTTTCTGTGTAGCCTTGGCTGTCCTGGAACTCACTCTGTAGACCAGGCTGGCCTCGAACTCAGAAATCCACCTGCCTCTGACTCCGGAGTCAGATTGAGTTCTTACTGAGTTTTTCCTCCATCAGCGTGTGAGCATCTGGCTTCCTGCTCAAAAATATTGTCTTTTCTTCTATCACGGGATGAGCTATGGTAACCTCTGTTTGGAAATGGTTTCTCCCTGTAGCTGCTCTCAAGGACACGATGTTTTTAGCTTGGGGCTGTTTAGCTGTTCTTCTATCTCTCCATTCCAGGGGCGGGGGAGGGGACACGACACCCAGCCTGTCGCAGGATACCCGAGCTTGGAGGACACATCATGTACACACACACACACACACACACACACACACACACACACACACGCATGCACGCACACTGTAACAATTAACACGTCTTTAAAATATTTAAGCTTATGTGTCTGAGTGTGTTTATGTACACTGTATGAGGCTCATGCTGGCAGCAAGCGGCAGAAGGCAGCAGATCTCCTGGGACTGAAGGGGAACTGAGCCCCAGTGCTCTGTAAACACAGCAAGCAGCAGAAGGCAGCAGATCTCCTGGGACTGAAGGGGAACTGAGCCCCAGTGCTCCGTAAACACAGCAAGCACAGCAGGCTTTCTTTCTCTTTTCTTTTCTTTCTTTCTTTTCTTTTTTTTTTTTTTTTTTTTTTGGTTTTTCGAGACAGGGTTTCTCTGTATAGCCCTGGCTGTTCTGGAATTCACTTTGTAGACCAGGCTGGCCTCGAACTCAGAAACCCACCTGCCTCTGCCTCCCGAGTGCTGGGATTAAAGGCGTGCGCCACCACTGCCCGGCTACAGCAGGCATTCTTAACCGCCGGGCCATCTCTCCAGCTCCAACAAACTTTATGAGCTTGTTGTGTGCTGTGGAAAGTGTAAAGCACGAGTACTTTCCAGATCGTGCCAAGGAACCAGCATTATCCTAATGCCAGAGCCAGACCATCACAAGACCAACATGACTCATGAATATGGACACAAACATCCTGAACACAGGCTAGCAGATTATAGCCATCAACATATAATAAAGGGAACTGTTATATAAGAGTATAAAAAGACATAAAAAGAACACCTCATCATATAAAAGCAACTGTACAGTACCACAAAGTCAGATTTTTCTCCGTTATCCAGAGACAGCTTAGCATAAGAGAGTCTGTTTGAGAATCAATATAATTAAAAATAGAAGTGGAGGGGGCTAGAGAGATTGCTCAGCGGTTAAGAGCACTGACTGCTCTTCCAAAGGTCCCGAGTTCAAATCCCAGCAACCACATGGTGGCTCACAACCATCCGTAATGAGATCTGACACCCTCTTCTGGGGTGTCTGAAGACAGCTACAGTGTGCTTACATATAATAATAAATAAATCTTTGGGCCAAGAGAGCAGGGACTGCAGGGACTGAGTGAGCAGGGTTGACCGGAGCGAGGGGGAGGGGGGCAACTGGAGTGAGCAGAGCCAGAGCAAGCAGAGGTTCTGAGCTCAATTCCTAGCAACCACATGATGGCGGCTCACAACCATCTGTACAGCAACAGTGTACTCATATACATAAAATAAATAAATCTTTAGAGAGAGAGAGAGAGAGAGAGAGAGAGAGAGAGAGAGAGAGAGAAATGGAGCTGGGTGGTGGCACATGACTTTAAGCCCAGCCCTCAGGAGGCAGAAGCAGGTGGCTCTCTGAGGTTGAAGCCAGCCTGGACTACAAAGAGAGTTCCGGGACATGTCTCAGAAACAACAACATGCAGAATGTACCCACATGTTGTCTCTGATTTCCACACATGCTGTGGCACACGTATAAATCTATATATTGTGTTGTTGTTTCTTTTTTGTTTTTTTTCGAGACAGGGTTTCTCTGTATAGCCCTGGCTGTCCTGGAACTCACTCTGTAAAACAGGCAGGCCTCGAATCCGCCTGCCTCTCCTCCCAAGTGCTGGGATTAAAGGCGTGCGCCACCATGCCTGGCTGGGTCTCTTTTTTTTTTTATTATTATATGTAAGTACACTGTAGCTGTCTTCAGACACTCCAGAAGAGGGCGCCAGATCTCGTTACAGATGGTTGTGAGCCACCATGTGGATGCTGGGATTTGAACTTATCACCTTCGGAAGAGCAGTCGGGTGCTCTTACCCGCTGAGCCATCTCACCAGCCCCGTGTTGTTGTTTCTTTAAGACAGGTTCTGTGTAGCCCTGGCTATCCTGGAACTGCCTTTGTAGACCAGGCTGGCTTGAACTTACAGAGATCCATCTGCCTCCACCTCCGGAGTGCTAAGCCCAAGGGTGTGCACCACCACACCTGGCAAATGCAGAATGGTCTTGGGCATGTTGACAATGTTCTAAAGTTGACTTGGCGTTAGTTGCCTGGACCCCGTGGAGATCCTGAACACATCGAATCACACACTCAACGGGTGACTCATGAATGGATTAAATCTAATAAATCTGTTACTAAAAAAAAAAAAAAGCTGATGTGGGGGTGATCTAGCTAACACATCTGTCATCGTATTGATCACCAAGGTTGATTGGGTTTATCTGGCTTGCTAGCTGGGTCCTTCCTTCCCTCCTCTCTACTCCACATGTGTCTCTCCACATGTGTCTCTCCACATGTGTCTCTCCACATGTGTCTCTCCTGAATGGTACTGAGTTGAGGAAATCGACCTTCTGTTACAGAAGAGGCCCAGTCCTGGGTCAAGAATGGACAAGTCGCCAGGCGTGGTGGTGCACGCCTTTAATCCCAGCACTCGGGAGGCAGAGGCAGGCGGATCTCTGAGTTCGAGGCCAGCCTGGTCTACAAAGTGAGTTCCAGGACACCCAGGGCTATACAGAGAAACCCTGTCTTGAAAAACAAAAAAAAACAAAAAAAAAAAAAAAGAAAAAGTTTTTGATCTGGATCTTGGTGTGGAGATCTTGATAACACAGTGGCTATGGATTCCAGAAGATTAAGACAGAGAGATCTCCAAGTTCAAGGTCGTCTGGGATTAAAAGTGTGATGGCACACACCTTGAATCTGGGCTACAACTTCTGCTGGAGATCATATAAGGACACTGGAAGAAGGGAGACTAGCTCTCCTTCGCCTGCTCGCCGTGTGGGACTGAGTAACTGCTAGATCCTTGGACTTCCATGCACAGCTACTACTGGACCATTGTTGGGAATTGGACTGCAGTCTGTAAGTCACCTAAGTCATCACTAAATTCCTTTACTCCGTAAGTTCTGTGACTCTAGAGAAGCCTAACTAATACAGCCCCCATCAACTCATAGGGAGTGGCCTGTCAGGAGGTGTGGCCTTGTTGGAGGAAGTGTGTCACTGGGGGTGGGCTTTGAGGTTTCAAATGAGGCCCAGTGTTGCTCTCTCTTTCTGCTGTCTGTCAATCAGGATGTAAGGCTCTCAGCCACCTCTCCAGCACCAAGTCTGCCTGCCTGCCTGCCTGTCACCATGCTTCCCACCTTGATAATAAACTGTAAGCCAGCCTCAATTCAGTATTTTTCCTTATAAGAGTTGCTGTGGGGGGCTGGAGCGATGGCTCAGAGTGTAAAAGCACTGACTGCTCTTCCAGAGGACCTGAGTTCAAATCCCAGAAACCACATGGTGGCTCACAACCATCCGTCATGAGATCTGATGCCCTTCTTCTAGTGTATCTGAAGACAGCTACAGTGTATTACATATAATAAACAAATCTTAAAAAAAAAAAAAAAGTGCCGGGAGTGGTGGCGCACGCCTTTAATCCCAGCACTTGGGAGGCAGAGGCAGGCAGATTTCTGAGTTCAAGGCCAGCCTGGTCTACAAAGTGGTCATGATGTATCTCTGCACAGCAATAAAACCCTGAGACAGCACCCAAATAAGGCAGTCTGCTTTTCAAATCATAAAGAAACAAATAAGCAAATGTGTAGTCTTCAAGACAAAAGGGAAGGGAGGTGGGGAGGGGAGAAGTGGCTAAAGACGCTCAGCTGAGAAGAGATGCAAGGTTTTCCACAAGCCCTGAAGACTAGCTGAGATATCCAGTCTCTTGAACTGAACAATCACTGGGTTCTTGGACCTTCCATCTGTAGACAGTCACTGTTGGACTAGCTGAACCTGTAAGCCATTCTAATAAATTCCGTGTGTGTGTGTGTGTGTGTGTGTGTGTGTGTGTGTGTGTGTGTGTAAGTATGTGTACACTGGCTTTGAACTCATATACATAAAATAAATAAATCTTGAAAAAAAAAGAAACAATATTTAGCCAGGTGGTGGTGGTGCATGTCTTTAGTCCCAGCATTCAGGAGGCACAGGCAGGTAGACCTCTAAGTTTGAGGCCAGCCTGTTCTACAGAGGGAGTCCCAGGACAGCCTTGGCTACACAGAGAAACCCTGCCCCATAAAACAACAATAGCAATACAATATTTAATTTGAGGAGAAAAAAAAAGAACTTAAGCTGTGATTCACAGGGACTGCAGATATAGCTAACTTGGTAAAGTGTTTGCCTAGAATATTAAAGCTATAAATTCCATCTCAACACTGCATTAAACTGGGTGTGGTGACCTGACTGTAATCCCAGCTTTCTGGAAGTATTGGCAGGAGGATCAAGAATTCAAAGTTGGACTGGAGAGATGGCTCAGTGGTTAAGAGCACTGACTGTTCTCCCAGAGGACCTGAGTTCAGTTCAGTTCACCACATGGTGGCTCACAGCCATGGGAGTAATGGGATTCGGCGCCCCCTTCTGGTTGTCTGAAGACGCTACGATGTACTCATATACATTACATAAATAAACTTTAAAAAAAAAAAAAGAAAGAATTCCAAGTTAGTATTAGCTATCTATCAAGTTCCAAGTTATCCTGGACTAACACCTTGATTCAAAAAAAAGGTGGGGGGGGGCGGAAAGGGGGTTAGGAGGAGTGGCTGGAGAGCCCTCAGCACTTACTGCCATTTCAGAAGGGCGAGCGAGTCTTCTTTCATCCCTGTTAGGTGGCTTACAAGCATCTGTGACTCCAGCTCCAGCAGATCTATAAAGCCTTCTGGTTTCCACAGGCAACTGCATGCGTGCACGCGCGTGCGCGCACATTCACACACACACACACACACACACACACACACACACACACGCACATGCACACAATAAAAAGAAATATTTCAGGGCTGGAGAGATGGTTCAGCAGTTAAGAGCACTGGCTGCTCTTCCAAAGGACCAAGATTCAATTCCCAGCACCCACATGGCAGCTCACAAACTGTAACTCCAGTTCCGGGGGATCTAAGACCCACACACAGAGGCACACGCAGGTAAAATATCAAAGCACTTAAAATAAGAAATAAGAGATTAGGGGGCAATGATGTGAAATCACAAAGAACCAATAACAACATTTAAAAACGAAATAAATATTTCAAGTAGGCTTTGGTTTTTTAATTAATTTATGTATTTGGTTTTGCTTTTTTTGAGATAAAAGTCAGTAAATTCAGTCACACCAATTACCAGGAAAATTAGATTGAACCATGTATGACAAACTGCTATAAGCCATCCTACTTAAGGACCTGCCATAGTCTAACTGACTGTGTCGGCTTGTCTGTAGAAGGGGGTGGGTTGCTATCTGTCTGTCTGTCTGTCTGTCTGTCTGTCTTGGAGGTTTCTTAGCAGATTGCCTATGGCACACACTGCACTCAGGTTTAAGGCCACCTAGGTGAAAGTCATTTTTTTAACTAATTTTGTGGAGAAGATTCGCAGACTGGGGACAGCTTTGGATATTTGTTGATGCTTTGTTATTCTTTTATTTTATTTGAGGCAGGGACTCTCTATATAGCCCTGGCTGTCCTGGAACTTACTGTGTAGATCAGGCTGGCCTCGAACTCATAGAGACCCTTCTACCTCTGCCTCTGAGCGTGGAGATTAAAAGTATGCACCACAAGGTCTAGCTATTATTTACTCTGTAAGGCAGCACCTGCTATGTAGCCCACACTGGCCGCTGACTTAGTGGAACCATTCCCCTCCCCCAGCCTCTCCCAAATGCAGGGATTCCAGATGCATTATGTAGAATAGATTTTTAGTTTGTTTGGTTTTTGTTTTGTTTTGTTTTTAAGATATGGGGCTGGAGAGATGGCTCAGTGGTTAAGAGCACCGACTGCTCTTCAGAGGTCCTGAGTTCAATTCCCAGCAATCACATGGTGGCTCAAAACTATCTGTAACGAGAGTTGATGCCCTCTTCTGGGGTGTCTGAAGACAGCTACAGTGTACTCATATGTATAAAATAAATAAATCTTCAAAAGTGGGGGAGGCAAACATCCCTTTCCAAAAGGAAAAAAAAAAGGCGTGTAGCTCAGGCTGGCCTTGAACTTTTTATGTAGCTGTAGCTGTGGGTAACCTTGCCCTCTTTTTTTTTCAGGGTTGGGGGGGAAACGACACAACTTTTTTCTTTTTCTTTTTTTTATCGGTTTTTTTGGTGTTTTTGGTTTTTTTGAGACAGGGTTTCTCTGTATAGCCCTGGCTGTCCTGGAACTGGAACTCACTCTGTAGACCAGACTGGCCTCGAACTCAGAAACCCACCTGCCTCTGCCTCCCAAGTGTCGGGGTTAAAGGCCTGCGCCACGCCAGGCTGACCTTGGCCTCTTGCAGGCACATACCCTAGGGCTAGAACAGTTGGTCGGCACAACCACACCTCTGCAGCTGTGGTTTTTAGTTGAGTCTGGATCTGCTCCTGGATGAAAGCAAGCAGTCTTTCCACACACACCTCCCTATCTTTCTTGATGATCTTGCAACCCTGGCCTTAACTCCCTCCATCTGCCACAACCTGAGCCAGCAACTCAACTTTTCGCCCTTTTAGGTAACTTGCTCCTTTAAGAACATCCCTCCCCGCCCCCGGGTCCTCCCAGTCAGGCCGGATTTCCTGCCCAAGCCCTGCCTTTTAAAGTCATCACTTCAACTTTCAGGACTGCAGTAGACAGAGACTAGACACGCTGAGGGACCCTGAAGGGTCTGGGGTGCTGAAAGTAAGCGGAAGTGGGCTGTGGCAGGTGCACATTTATACCCAGGGCTTTAGGGGGGAAACGGGACCAGGGCAGGGAAGATCCTGAGAGGAAGCAAAGTCACTTGGGAATGGGTAAAAATGTTATACGTCACGCCCAGCCTGGAGAAGCTGCCAGAGCTGTTCTCCCAGCTCGGAAGCAAGGATGCCAGTTAATAGGATGCCAGATTCTTGAGGGTCTCTCTTCCATATCGCCTGCCCAGCAGCGCCCTGGCTTCCTCCCACCGTCTCCTTCCTCTGTTTTCTGTGTGCGGCGGAGTGTGTGGGAAGACATGGTTATCCCCCTCACGCCCCATTCCATTCCATTCCTCTCCCAGGAGCTCCTTGGAGATGCTGCTGCTGTGTCTGCTGCTGCTGCTGCTACTTCTCCTGCCCCTGCTGGCCATGCTCTGGCAGCAGAGGTCTCGGGGTGCCAGGCCATGCTGGCTGATCAGTCTCCAGCACCGAGTGGCCTGGGGGGTGCTGGGCTGGGCAGCTGCCTGGCAGCAGCGGAGACTAGACCAGAGCACGTTGAATGTGGGCCGGAGCCAGCAGCAGTCCCTCATGTGGTGTCTGAAGAAAGCCCAGGGCTCCTGCTGTCTCCCCAGGGAAGACACAGGTGTGTTTCTGGCACCTGGGGGAGGTGACCCAAGGAGAGAAAATAGCCCACAAAGCAGTCAGATTCTAAAACCCGAGGGCCCTTTCCTTTACCACCAAGATGATGATGGCCTGGTGCAGAGCCCTACCATGGCCTACACCTGACTCCTGTTAGGATGGGTTTTCCTTTGCTGGACCCTAGTCTAGCCTTCACCACACTTCCCAGGCCCTTTCTAGGTTCCTTTCTCAAGGCTCTCCACAGTCTTCTCACTTCCTGAGGAGTTTCTGGTGTTGTTTTTTTGTTTTGTTTTGTTTTGTTTTGTTGGGGGGGGGCGGTCTACAGACATGAGAACCTTCCGGAATCATCTTCCACTGACCCAAACCAGCCACACCCAGGAAAAAGAAAGTGAAGAGAAGCTCCCGTTCCCTATCTTCCCCCAGTACTATGGAGATGCCTCTTTGCAGGTAAACAGAAGTAACTCTACCTCACAACTGCAGACCCCCTCCCAAAAGGATGTACAAAGAAGGCCCACTGTGGTAGCTGGGGTCTGATTCTAAGGTCTGAATGACAGGCCTTCCTGTCTCCCTCCAGGCCACCCTGCTGGGTCTAATAACCCTAAGCAGGGCCTACCCAGAAGCGCTGGCTCCAGGAAGTACTGCCTGTGTGACCCCTACATCGCCATGGCCCTGCTCTGTCCCCTGGCTTGGGCACGCCCTGGGCCGGGTAAGCCCCGATGGAGCCAAGGACCACCGGACCCTGCTGCTGGAGGCGTTGATATCCCCGGGGCTGAGGGTGCTTGAGGCCAGGACTGCAGTGGAGCTCCTGGATGTCTTTGTGGGCTTGGAGGCTGATGGTGACGAACTGGCTGAGGCCATAGCGGCTGGGATTCTGGGAACGCTTCTCCCCAAACGAGCCGCTGAGCTGAAGGAGGCCCTAGAGCAGGGACCCCGAGGATTGGCCCTCCGCCTCTGGCCAAAGCTGCAGGTGGTGGTGACTCTGGACTCAGGAGGACAGGCAGAAGCTGTGGCTGCCCTTAGTGTCCTGTGGTGCCAAGGGCTAGCCTTCTTCTCTCCTGCTTATGCTGCCTCAGGAGGTCAGCTTGATGCGGGTTAGGATTGGATGCAGGTGGGGCTGGGGGCAGACGTCATACAGCTAGCTACCATGCATTGAGCCACATACACTTACCACCTTCAACTCTCCTCAGTGCCTGGGATGGGATGGGTTACTAGCTCTGACTAACAGCCGAGCATGCCAAGGTTCACTGAGACATTAGCATTTCACACAGACTCAGGAGGTACCAGGATTTGTTTCCAGCTCTGATCCCCTGCCAGAACCACAGCCTCTCTGCCTGCTTCTGCTCAGTCAAGACCAGAAAAGAGCAAGCTGGACCTGGGGGGTTTGCAGAGAGGTTGAATCAGGAGGGCCAGATGCTTAGAGGAGCTGGGTCTGTTGTCCTGAGTGAGGCGTTATTTTCTGCTGTTGCCTGGCAGAAAGAAATGCACCACGAGGTTGACAAGAAGATTGTTTTGCTCTCTATAGGAGTGGTGGCCCTAAACCTGTGGCCAGAGCAACCCCAAGGATCCTATCTTCTGCCCCCTGGAGTCCCCTTTATTGAGCTGCTTCCAATCAAGGAAGGAACCCAAGAGGAGGCAGCCTCCACTCTCCTTCTTACTGATGCCCAAAGGGAGAAAGAGTATGAGT
The DNA here is from genome assembly GCA_902729485.2 of Mus minutoides. Lineage (NCBI taxonomy): Eukaryota > Metazoa > Chordata > Mammalia > Rodentia > Muridae > Mus > Mus minutoides. The sequence goes on along the minus strand of CACVCL010027569.1, from coordinate 120,074 downwards.
TAGTGCTGACTGACCACACCAGCCTAACCAGGTGATCCCCTACTTACTGGCCCTTGTCTCCTCTGATGAGGACCCTGGCCTTGGGAAGGGACAAAGGCTCACTTTTCCTCTCAACCCGCTCCTTAGGTGCCGCCTGGGTGACGTGGTCCAGGTGGTTGGTATCTACAATCAGTGTCCTGTGGTCAGATTCACCTGCAGGTAGGTGATCCCGGGGGATGACGAGAGGCTGACCCTGTGCCTTGGGCCCACTCCCTCTTCCTTCTTCAGGCTGGGGCAAACCCTGAGTGTTCGAGGAGAAGTTACTGATGAGACTGTATTCTCTGTGGCCCTGGCCCAAGCAGTGGGGCAGTGGCCAGGGGCCAAGCTGTTGGACCATGTCTGTGTGGAGAGCAGCGTTCTGGGTAAGCATCTCTACCATCTCCTACCTCCATTTCTTGGGTCTGGCTATCCCCGGACCCATGTTCACCCTGACCAGAGACATCTAGGAAGGAGATAAAACATACCCTTCCCCCACTTTTCCTAAAGAAAGTCCCTCTCTCAGGGCTGGAGAGATGGTTCAGTGGTAACGAGCACTGACTGCTCTTCCGAAGGTCCTGAGTTCAAATCCCAGCAACCACATGGTGGCTCACAACCATCTGTAATGACATCTGACCCCCTCTTCTGGTGTGTCTGAAGGCAGCAACAGTGTATTTACAGGAAGGAAGGAAGGAAGGAAGGAAGGAAGGAAGGAAGGAAGGAAGGAAGGAAAAAAGGGAGGAAAGGAAGGGAGGAAGGAAGGGAAAGGAAGAAAAGGGAAGGAAGGACGGAAGGAAGAAAGGAAGGGAGGGGAAAGGAAGGAAGAGAGAAAGAAAGTCCCTCTCTATATCTTCCATCCCTATAGTCTCCCCACTTTTCTTTCCTTATCTGTCTCATATTTAGGAGTCATTTCTCGGTTCCCCTCTATTCATCTCTTCCCCACATTAACCTTAGACTAGGGAAGAAGTGAGGGTGCAGGGTGTTGGCTCTTGAAGCCGCCTTGTCCTCAGGAAGTCTGTATTCCTGTGGCTTTATCCTCAGATTCCTGTGAGGGTTCCGCCCCACACTATGAAGTGTTTGTAGAGCTGAGGGGGTTGAGGAATCTGTCGGAGGAAAATCGAGACAAGGTAAATGGTGAGACCTGGGTTTGATTTGAAATCTGTTTTGCTCTACAAGCTCCCAGTTGTCACGGAGATGAGAGAGTTAAGGGAAGAGGGTGGGCCTTAGGGAGGGGGGGAGGCACCCCCTTCAGAGAATCTAGAAAGGAAGCGTGGGTCCCACAGCACACATTTCCACACCAAAATCCTACGTGCGTGTAGCCTTGGATGCGGTCATGCCTATCCGGTACACGTGCCACCATATCGCATCTTGGCCTCAACTCACTGTTCTGCCCTTAGCTTGACCACTGCCTTCAGGAAGCCTCCCCACAGTACAAGTCCTTACGGTTCTGGGGCAGTGTGGGTCCTGCCAAAGTCCATCTGGTGAGGCCGGGGAGCTTCAGAGTTCTCCGGGAAGCACTGGCAGCCTGCTCCTCCTCCTGCTGCCCTCCTGAAATGCCTCGGGTCATCAGACTCAGGCACCTGGCCCAGCTCCTGCAGAAGAGGGTGATATCCTAACCAAGGCAGCCAGCCCTTCCTGTTTCTGCCTCACTCTTTCCTCTGGGACATCTCTGGATGTTGAGTCCTAGACCAGATGTCACATAACATCGGTCCATCAGAGAGCCCTTGGGCCTTAGGGAGACCTTAGACTCATTGGCAAGTTTTAAGATGCCGGCTTGGAGCACACAGCTGAACCCATCGATGGTCTCCTGTCAGCCTATCCTTTTTGAGACTGCTGGTCCTTCTCATGTGCTTGGCCAAGGTACAGCAAGGGCTGAAAGTGTAGGCAGTGCTCCTGGAGCAGATGAAGAAACTTCAGCCTCATTGCCTTGTGGTCTAGTGTGTATCTTGCACAACCTCCTGAAGGGCTGAGGCTGTGGCCCTCAGTGGCCCAGTGTTTAATGCTCTTCCTACCGGATCCCCCCACCCCTCCAGCCTCCTCTCCCCTGCCTACTCTATCATTCTGTTCCCTGGATCAACTCCCAAATAAAATTAAATATATATAAATATTAATGTATGTATTTTATGTTATCTGTGTGTGTCTGCATGTGTGTATGTATGCACCGTGCATATGTGAACGCCCTCAGAGGCCAGAAAGAGGAGAGTGAATTCTCTGGAACTGTGAGTTTCAGGCGGTTGAGAGCTGCTATGTGGGTGCTGGGAACCAAACCCAGATGGTCTGTGAAAACATCAAGTACTAGGCTGCCGAACCTGAAGGCTCTAAGCCTTCAGATAAAGCTCTCTTACCCATATAGTGGATCCTGCTTTGGGGATGCCATGTGGGGTCCTCTACACGCTGCCTCAGCCACTGTCCCGGCTGCCCATCCGTTCCCTCTCTATCCTGAGCTCCAGGGCGTTCACCCACTCTGCACACTGGCTTAGGTTTAGTTCTGGGATTGTGAGCATAGAGGAACCCTTGGTTGTGAACACTCCCATCAAATGTTCACGACCAAGCAGACAGATCTCCTCTGCCCTCCCATGCCAAGCACAGCTCGAAGATGAAGGAGCTGTTGCCAGCTTCTCTGCACTGGGTTCCTTCCTGGCCTGACCTGCACAAATCACTTCCACCAGGAGAGAGGAGGAAGCTATCCTTCAAGACACAAAGTATCACAGCAGGAAGGAGCATTGGAGCTACCTGAACAGAGTGTCCATAGCAGTAAGGAAACAGTGGCAAGACAGGGAGGCCAAGACCTGCAATTCCTCCCCCAGTCCAGATCAGTATCCAGCTTTCTGTTCTGGGCTCTTCCCTCCTCCCTCTTCCCTCCTCCCTTCTTCCTCCTCCTCCCTCTCCCCTCCTCCCTCGCCAGTCCCACATCAGCCTTTTAAAAATTTTTTTTTTATTTCTTCATTTATTTTATGGATATGATTACACTGTTGCTCCCTTTGGACATGCCAGAAAAGGGCCATTACAGATGGTTGTGAGCCACTGTGTGGTTGCTGGGAACTGAACTGAGGACCTCTAAAAAAGCAGTCAGTGCTCTTAACTGCTGAGCCATCTCTCCAGCACCACCAGCATCACCACCACCACAACCCCTCTCCCCCCATACACATACACACACACACACAGAGAGAGAGAGAGAGAGAGAGAGAGAGAGAGAGAGAGAGCAGTCTTTTAAAATCCCCCACCAATGACTGCCCAGCCTAGCACACATGGCCCTGGAAAACCCTATTCACCTTACCTTTTCCTTTAGCTCCACAGAAATTGTGATGCCCACACCCGATCCCTCTGGAGCCAAGTACTATAACATCCAAGCCTTTGTTCCATGTTGTCCCTTCTCAGGCATACTCTGTCCCCTTGCCTACCTAATGGAAGCTACCCTCTGCCCCACCCAGAAGGAAGTACCTGTCTAATCTTTGCTAGTGTCTAAGTAGTTCTTGACCTGCTTTGAACTATCCTGGGCTCAGGCCTCACCCCACCCAGATTTACACCTGCCTTGAAGAAGGAGACCTGAAGGCTGGAAAGATGGTTCCATTTAGAGAGTTTACTGCTTTTTTGCAGAGGAACCGATCTTGGTTCCCAGTGCCTACCTGGTGGCTCACAACTCTCCATAACTCCAGGTCCAGGTGTTCCAAAACCCTCCTTTAGCAGTCACAAGCACCAGGCAGTATAGATCCATCCACACCAAGCACTCATACATATAAATCTAAAAATAAGCAAATTTAAGAAAATAGGCTCATGCCGGGCGTGGTGGCGCACGTCTTTAATCCCAGCACTCGGGAGGCAGAGGCAGACGGATTTCTGAGTTCGAGGCCAGCCTGGTCTACAAAGTGAGCTCCAGGACAGCTAGGGCTATACAGAGAAACCCTGTCTCGAAAAACCAAAAAAAAAAAAAAAAAAAAAAAAAAAAAAAAAAAAAAAAAAAAAAAAAAAAAAAAAAAAAAAAAAAAAAAAAAAAAAAAAAAAAAAAGAAAGAAAGAAAGAAAGAAAGAAAAAGAAAAAAAGAAAGAAAAAGAAAATAGGCTCATATCCTAGACACACAACTGTCCCTGCACCCATATAGGACTGATCTACATCAAAGGCTTCTTCTTTTTTGTTTGTTTTTTTTTTTTCGAGACAAAGTTTCTCTGTGTAGCCCTGGTTGTCCTGGAACTCACTCTGTAGACCAGGCTGGCCTCAAACTCAGAAATCCACCTGCCTCTGCCTCCTAAGTGCTGGGATTAAAGGCATGTGCCACCACTGCCCAGCTTCATCAAGGGCTTCTTAAAAGGACTCTAAAGGCGAACTTGGCCTGGAAGTGGCTTGAGTCCTTGACTACCCACCCTGTTCCATGGTGGCTCAAGCCTGGAGATGGTAGAGTAAGACTACCTTCTTCTCTACTGGCCCAGGAAATGTCTACCCTTCATCAGCTTCTAAAAACCAGACTGGGCTGCTCTCTCACCCATTGCCCACAGTTAAGTCTCCAAGACTTTCCATGGAGGAATCTGGTGAAAGGGATTGAAGAAAAGGAGAGCCGGGGGGGTGAGGTGGGTGGGGGTGGGGGTGAAGGAGTGGGGCGTCAAGAGCTGTTTCCATGGAGGAAAAGGCCCTGGAACCTGATGGACTGCAATCAGAGGGGGTGAGGGGGCATGCCACCCAGGTACCCTCCCTACCTTCAACATACCATAGACAGTGATTCTCAGACTGCCATTTCTGCCCCTAATTAGCAACTATCCCCTCCCCCATTGTCTCCTGCAAGTGTCCCAGCCAAGGCCTCTTTTGTGGAACTTAGATTCCTGGGTGCAAGGTAACCTCATTAGTACTCAGAAACCACCCTATCTCCAAGGAACAGGCAGACAGACAAGCTGGGGACCGGGGACAGGGCGGCCATTCTTTGAGTCCAACCTGGAAACGGTTCCCCTGCAAGATGCTAATCTTAGACATGCCTTTGTCTGGTTTAAGGTGGACACACATACTCACGTCTCCCCCACACACACACCTCAGAGCATTATAAAGCCCTAGCCCCTGGAAGCAAGCCACAGAAGACGGCGACCTCAGACATCTTGGGTATTTGGACAACTGCCCTGAAGAGACCATCTCTCCAGCTTACCTTTCTCTGAGCTCCAGGCGCCATGAACTTTCCTTCTACAAAGGTACAGAGCTAGAAATGGGGACGTAAATCATCAAACTACTGAGACCATGATGGTGCTTGCCGAGGGCTGGGCTCATATGATCTTTCTAGTAGCACTGAGGGAGGAGTCTGGGTGGGTTCTTGGCAACCTGCCTCCTTGGTTAACACTGGTATGCCATTGTGTGGGAGCTCACGTTTAATGAGTTCTTGTATTTCAGATTCTCTCTGTGCTTGTCAGTTATGTCTTGCACTCAACAGGATAGTAGGGATGATTTTATGCCTGGTTTGTAGGTGAGGAAGGGCTATCACAAGGGGGTAAGAAACTAGTTCAAAGCCACAATGATCAGTTTCCCCAGCAAAGGAACAAACCTGCTGTGTGTGGAAGGAAGGGCTGCACTGAATAAAGCCTTTGTTTCCAAGTCAGGCTAGTAAGTTTGGTGCAGACAGACTCAAAAGGCACCTGTCTGCAGGTGGAGGGTCAAGCCTTTAAATATGTTTGCACAGGGCAAACTTCTACCACAGAGAAGCCTATGAGGGTTTAGAAGAGGATACGGCTCAGTTGTGTATTGAAGGATGAACTGAAAAGGAGCCAGCCGCAGGAAACCAATTGACAGCCAAGCAGGATCTCCGGCAACAAGAGGTTCAGAGCCAACTGGCTGTGTGGAGTGAAACCCATTTGCATCTTGTCTCTGTCCCCTTTAGGTTCCCTGGGCGGCCGTGACGCTGCTGCTGCTGCTACTGCTGCCGCCGGCACTGCTGTCGCTTGGGGTGGACGCACAGCCTCTGCCGGACTGCTGTCGCCAGAAGACGTGTTCCTGCCGTCTCTACGAACTGTTGCACGGAGCCGGCAACCACGCTGCGGGCATCCTGACTCTGGGAAAGCGGCGGCCTGGACCCCCAGGCCTCCAGGGACGGCTGCAGCGCCTCCTTCAGGCCAACGGTAACCACGCAGCTGGTATCCTGACCATGGGCCGCCGCGCAGGCGCAGAGCTAGAGCCACGTCCCTGCCCTGGTCGCAGCTGTCCGACCGTAACCACCACCGCTTTAGCACCCCGGGGAGGGTCCGGAGTCTGAACCCGTCTTCTATCCTTGTCCTGATTCAAACTTCCCCCTCTGCTCGCCACTGTCAGTCTCTAGGTAAATGGCAATAAAGACGATTCTCTGTTGGTGTGACTAATCTATGTTTCTGTGTGTCAAGTTCAGGCCTCCAGGGGGCGGAAAAGCATCTTGAGAATTGTGATGAGTCTAGGACCTGGAAGCAGCTTGTGTTTCTCATTGCAAATACTTGGTCGGGAAGAACCCAGCAAGGAACCTTGCAGAGTCCTGGGGTGTGTGCTGCACATTTGGGAGGGTGTGTGCTGCACATTTGGGAGGGTGGAAATGAGGTACCGATGTGCTCTCATGTTGTTCTACTACCCACTTTATTTATTTAGAAACAGGGTGTTTATTTAGAAACAGGTGACCTTGCTGGCGACCTGTGGCATTTCTTAGCTAGTGGGTACATTGCCCTGGTCTTTATTTCCGAGTTCATGTGAGTTCTTCCTGTTTCTCTGTGTACCCTAACCCTTCCCCCCCTTTTTTTTGTAAGAACACTACTTGTATCCTTGTATACTTGTGTCCTAAGTAGTATCCTTGGTTGCCATGGAAAGACCAGCATGACCTTAAACTTAAATGACCCCATCTTACTACCCTCTATTTCCCCGGTGGTGTTGATATTGCAAATGTGCTCCATCACGCCTCCTTTATGCAAATGCTGGAGGACTGATCCTGGAGATATATATATATATATATATATATATATATATATATATATATATATATATATATAAAGCAATCACTCTATCGACTGCTACATCTTCAGTCCCCACTGTTTTATGATAGGGACCTATACAGAGAGGTCTAGGAAAGTCGCTCAAGGGCACAGAGTCCACCTGGCAAGGGCTGGATGTAAGGCTTCAGAAGAGGCTAGGCATCTGAGCTTTCGTGAGGAGCCTCCCAGAGCATCCGTAGTGTGGTCCACTGTACCGTGGAGTGTGAGCAATGCCACACTAGGAAGGAGGTGGGTAAGTCTGTGCAGCCATTGCATATGAACAGCAGATGTTGCTCCTTGTTGTATAGAATGGGAAGTCTGGGGGTGGTCTTAAGCAGAGAAATGGCTCCAGCCAAAGGTGCCTATTGCAGGTTGAAGTGTGCCTCCCCCAAATTCACACGCTGCAATCTTAACCCCCCCACAACCCCCCAGCATTTAGGAAGTGACCTTGCCAATGTAGTCAGCTAAAATGAGATAGGAGCAGAGTATGGTAGACCTGTAATCCAGTATAAGTAGTGTTCTTACAAAAAAAGGGGGGGTGGGGTGGGGTTAGGGTACACAGAGAAACAGGAAGAACTCACATGAACAAGGAAATAAAGAGCAGGGCAATGTACCCACTAGCTAAGAAATGCCACAGGTCTCCAGCAAGAGGAGAAGCTAGGGGAGAGTATGGAAGCCTCTTCTTCACAGCCTTCAGAGGACGCCAGCCCTGAGTTGACCTTGAACTCAGATTTCCAGATCCCAGAAGAGTTTAAGCCAACATTCGGTGTCACGTTGCTGTAGCAGCTCTACAACAGCAATGTAAAATCCTAAAGTAGAGACAGCAGGGCCAGCAAGATGGCTCAGTGGACAAAGATCTTGCTGTCAAGACTGAAGAACTAACTGAGTTCGATCCTAGGGACCCACAAAGTGAGAGAACCGACTTCAGAAAGTTGGCCTCTGACTTCCACACATGCACTACTGGAACAGGCATGTACACACACACACATGCAAAAAGAAAGAAATAAAACAGCCTTTTAAAAAAAAAAAGAAAAAGAGAGAGAGAGAGCGAAAGAAAGAAAGAAAGAAAGATAGAAAGAAAGAAAGAAAGAAAGAAAGAAAGAAAGAAAGAAAGAAAGAAAGAAAGAAAGAAAGATCCCCATTCCAGCAGGAGGCACTGTCAACCAGACACCAACCGCAGCGTGGGCCGCGCGGGGAAACCCGTGGGGTGGAGCTACGGGAGCAGCCAGGGAACCACGCGTAGGGGCGTGATCACCCTTTAAGAAGGGCGTGGCCACCGTTCGAGTCCCACCTCATCACCTCAAGCCTGGATGGTGGGCGTGTCTCCGAGTCTCTCCCCAAGAGACACGCGTGGGCCGCTCCCCTCTGGGAGGAGGGCCACTGAGGAGGGCTGCGGGTGTCTCTGGCGGCCCCTCCCGGTGCGGAGCCACGTGGTGGGCGCGGGCCGAGCCCTCCGGGGAAAACCTGACCCCTGGGGATGTGGGGCGGGGTGGGGGTGGCGGCTCCCGAAGTGCTGCGGAGCAGAGCTTAGAACTAACAGGTTCAGATCACACAGGCAGCGGCAGCGAGAGGAGGGGAGGAGGCAGGCCGGCGCATGGGGCGCCCCGGCCCCGCCGGTAGCGCGCCCCCTCAGGCCAGGCCGCGCTGAACGCAGCCCGCGCAACGCCTCGAATCCGTACCCGGGGCCATGCCGGTCATGAAGGGGTTGCTGGCCCCGCAAAACACCTTTCTGGACACCATCGCCACCCGCTTTGACGGCACGCGTGAGTTGGGCCGAGGCTGGGTCAAGTCTCCTTGGGACAGGGTGGGTATCTGGATGTGGTGAGATCAGAGTAGAGAGAATGGGTTGCTGGATCTCCTAAAACCGTGGCAAAGAAACGGGGTGCAGAGCCCTTGAGAGTGAAGATCAAGACATGGAGCGCCGAGGGTGGGATGGGGGGAAGGTTAGGGGGTGTGACTCAAGGCAAAAGCGGTTCTTTGTGCCACAAGACGGAGGAGGGGCCTTGGGAGCCACCCACTCCAGGGCAGAGCTAAGCTGGGAGTGTGTATAGAGGTATCTGTGGTGTGGAGATGGGACAAAGTGCTCTGGTGACTACAGCTGCCTCTGCCCCAGAAAAGAGAGAGAACAGACTTCGGCAAGACCTAACCGCATTAAGGTCACGCTCCCCCAAATCATGAGATATCCTTGGGTGAGGTGGGTGAGGCAAAGCGGGGGCAAGTACTTGAGACCGAGAAAACTCCCTGCTAGCCCACCTGAGCTGGGTTCCGAAGTTCAGCACCCTGGACAGCCGCACGGCTCCTTCCCGGCCTCTTCTCCCGCCATTCCCTCTCCCAACTCTGGAACCCCTAGGTCTTCCTTTGTCCCTTTTCGAAACCCTGGCCGGCATTAGGAGGGTGGGGGAGCGGTAGCCGAGGGCGGAAACCGAGCCGCCAGGGCCCTACCCCCCCCCAACCTCCCTTGTTTCCATAGCGCCAATCACCGAGGCAACAGGCCCTGGGATGGAAGAAGTAGGCTGTGCCCAGGACCCAGTGCTTCCTAGGAAGCCTCAGTGTCCCGATCAGACACCCCATCCCCTGACAGTAACCTCTCCTAGGGTCCTTGGATTGTGCCTCCTACCTCATCAACTAAACCTATCTTTGTCCCCCCACCCCCAAACCTCTAATCCACTGAAGCTAGAGGGAGCCAACTCAGGTTCTGGTGCTGGGGTGGTTGCAGCTCACACCTCAATGTCTTCTCCAGTTTGACTTTGAGCATAAGGAACAGATCCTTTGAAACTCCTTAAAAATATATCAAAAGTCGGCATTTCCTGGAAGGCAAGAAAGAGGGATGTGTCTCCCATAGTCTTTCCTTTACTTTAAGTTTGGAAAATTTTCTGCCTTTTGGTTTAACAATAAGAGAGTGTGATGTCATCAGAATCTTTGTCCTGCTCATTAAAAGAGGATGCGGGGTAGTATCTAAGGATGTGCTTCCAAAATTGAGTGAATTGGGGGGTGGGATCTTCTAAGTGCCAGCAGGCCCTCCTTCCCAAGTTACCTCATAAAACCCACATCCAGGATGGAAAGGCACATTGTGTCCCACTTTGCAGATAAGGAAGCTGAGGCCTTAAGCCACATTGTGTAGGTGGTAGAAGTGAGTGCTGGAGTCCCTGCCTTTGCCATTCTTAGTTGCTTTCTGCAGTCACACTTCCCCGGCTTGAAGGCAGGAGCATGGACCACATGGCTTCATGGGGTTCCTTCTGTAGCCCTTCATGAACTCCAGGCCACCCTTGTTGTATGCCCTGTGCTCATTTCGGAACATCTCAGAGGGTGATTAGGAACCACCCGGAAGCTTCTAGCTCTCTGATCTCTGCCCATGAATTGAGGGAACTGTTGTTCATGTCGAAGTTAGCTCCCCTCTTGGCTTGGCCCTGACCCTGACTTCTCCCTCCTGTAGACAGCAACTTCCTTCTGGCCAATGCACAGGGCCCACGGGGTTTTCCCATCGTCTACTGCTCTGACGGCTTCTGTGAGCTCACAGGCTACGGCCGCACCGAGGTCATGCAGAAAACCTGTAGCTGTCGGTTCCTCTATGGCCCAGAGACCAGTGAACCAGCCCTGCAACGGTTGCAAAAAGCCCTGGAGGGCCACCAAGAACACCGAACTGAAATCTGCTTCTACCGAAAGGATGGTAAAGAGCCTGACCTGGCTTTGTCTGACATCTGCCCAAATCCCAGGCTTCACCCAGCAGAGTCTGCTAGACACAGAGAAGCTGAGGGGCTTATCCTTCAATGGCTACAAGTTACCTGTAGAACTAAGATCCTTTCTAGGCCTTGGTCTCTCCATCTGTAAAGTGAAAGGACCAGATGACAGTTCTCTGGGGTGGGGATGGCGGTGTCTCTCAGCTCTAACCCTTCACTAAAGCCACTGACTAATTGGAGACACCTAGGAGGACCAAAGGCCTGCACAGGGATGCTCATGCCCCCCTGCCCCCCCCACCTCTCTCTCTGCCCTCAGGCTCAGCCTTCTGGTGTCTTCTGGACATGATGCCCATCAAGAATGAGATGGGGGAGGTTGTGCTTTTCCTATTCTCCTTCAAGGACATCTCTCAGAGTGGAGGCCCGGGACTTGGCTCACCAGGAATCCATGGGGACAATAATCACGGTAACTACAGGTCTGGGTCACAGTAGATTGAGCTCTTAGGATGCACCCCAACTTATCTCCGTCCACTTTATTCCTCCCCCCCCAATAGAAAACTCTCTTGGGAGGAGAGGAAATAGCTCAAGACTTAGGTCCACGAAGAGGCAGAACCGGACTGTCCTACACCGGTTGACTGGCCACTTTGGTCGCCGAGGCCAGGGGAGCGTGAAGGCCAACAGTGTGAGTTCCAAGTTCCATCCCCGACGGAGATTCCCATATCCTCCAGCCTTAATCCTCCCTCCCCCCCCCACCCCCGTTGGTTCAGCCTTCCTCTACTGGTTTGCTCCTCTGCCCGCCCATTTCCCAGATACTTCTTTCTGCTTCATCACGTGTGCCCCCTACCAGTCCCTCCCCCAATGCCCCCTTCCTTTCCTTCAGCAGGTGATTGACATGGCCCTAGTGACGTCACAGGGGTGGGGCTCTAGCAGTAATCCTCCCAGCCCCCCTTCCCGGCCCCCCTCCCAGGGTAAAGGTTGTATCATGAGGGATGAGCCCACAAGCTGCTGTGGTCCTAGGAAGAAAGCCCCTGTTGTGGACCTAGCATGCCACCCTGTGTGCCACCCCCAAGGTTCCTGACCAAGCCAGGGGATGAGACCCCCCCCATTGGCTTCTCTAGTCTGTTATAGGCCATAGGGATTGGGTCGGCAAAGCTAACTTCCTCCCTGTGAGGCCATGCTCACCCCTCACTAGGTCCCTAGAACTCAGAAAGCACTACAAAGAAGTTATGAGCCTTCAGCTTGTGTGATTGTCATCAGCTGATCTTCAAGTAGGGCGAGGGTCAGTCCATGCAAATGCTGCTGATAAAGCATGATTTCTTTAGAAGCTACCTGCGGGTGTTTTGTGGAGATTTAATTAAGTGATAGAGTGCCTACCTTGAAACGGCCTCTGGGTTGGGTCCCCAGAATAAGAAAGGGAAAAGAAGAAAAGGAGTCAAAAGGAAGAGCTACAACCACCCCCAGCTATAGCATGGTACAGATGCTGACCTGAGAACCCCTCCAACCCCCATATCTTCCATCTCCTTTCTGGCTACCCTTGCAATACCAACCTTCCCCCCTTCCCCTATCCCCAGACACTCCTTTCCCTCCTCAGCCTCAACTTTTCTTTCCCCTAAGTGTCCCCAACTACTACCCCTCTCCCTTTAGAACGTGTTTGAACCAAAGCCATCAGTGCCCGAGTACAAGGTGGCCTCCGTTGGGGGCTCCCGCTGCCTCCTCCTCCACTACAGCATCCCCAAGGCTGTCTGGGATGGTCTCATCCTCCTCGCCACATTCTACGTCGCCGTCACAGTCCCCTACAACGTCTGCTTCGCGGGTGATGACGACACCCCCATCACATCCCGACACACCCTCGTCAGTGACATCGCTGTGGAGATGCTCTTCATCCTGGGTCAGACCCTCTGCTCTACCAACCTGGAGGGTGGGCTGTGGGGAAGCCTCCCTCCATTCTGGGTCTGCCCGGCCCTTCCTTAGCTTGAAGAGTCTTCTCTTTGTAGTTCTGAGCTCTAGGGACCTAGTGAAGAGTGAGTATACTCTCAGAGGGGGAGGAGGCTTACCCCCCCTACCCCCAGACCCTGTAACTCCTGTAGTACCCAGTGCCTTGCAGCCTTCAGCCTTGTGGCCTTTCCTTCCTATAGATCATCCAAGAGTCTCAGCTTTCTTCAGTTTGCCTTCTCCTCCATTCTGGGCCTCCTAGCTTGCCCCAGTCATTAGCTACCTGACCCGAGAGTTCAGGCTATGGTCCCCAGCAACAGTCTCTTGCATCCCTCAGACATCATCTTGAACTTCCGCACCACCTACGTGTCCCAGTCTGGCCAGGTGATTTCTGCTCCTCGGTCCATTGGCCTCCACTATCTGGCCACCTGGTTCTTCGTGGACCTCATTGCTGCTTTGCCCTTTGACCTGCTGTATGTCTTCAACATCACTGTGGTAAGTGACCCCTCCCCCCCCATCCCACCATACATCCTAGCATCTGAACTCCAACCCAGTCTCTCCCATGAGAGGAGCATCCACATACCCAGTTACAGTCCTTTCAATTCAGATGCAGATAGGTGTTCCTCGGACCTTGCCATGGGCATAGCCCTGAGCCAGGCACTGGGAAGGAACCCAAAGGGTCTATGCTCTTGGAGAACTCAGCTCACAGTCTTTGAGGGAAGCTGAGAGAACCGAATGCTAACTATGGCTACCAAGGCGGCATTGGTCTACTGCCAGCGGAGTGGTACTTTTCACATTTTTTTTTTTATTTCACAAACAACTGATGAGCATTTAGCTGTCTGCAAACACACTATATGGGGTCTGGTCAGTGGTGGAAAGAGACAAGGAATTGGCCCTCAGAGCCCCCTCAGATGGGTGAGACAGGCAGGAATGATAGAAGGAGGACATCAGACACAGAATCGCTGAATGAGAGATGCCAGTCGCTGCATGGTCAATGCTGACCTTGGAGATCTGGGCTGGAACAGCAGTGTATGCAAAAACATTCTGAAATCAGGCCAGCACCTGGGGGCAGAAGCATCCTAGCTGGGCAGGGGCTGAGGTGGTCTGGGAAGGAACTGTTCCTGGGGGAGGCGGGAACGGAGCCAGGCCTCCAAGAATGAACAGGATTTGGCTAGCAAAGGATGAGACTCCAGAGAGAGAGAGTGTGTAGTAAGGCAAGCCACGGAGTAGTCAGAGGCTGGGGAGTGTACCTGTACCTGTGTCTTCACTTGGGACTGCCTGGAAAATGCCCAGAGTGCTTGATACAGAAGCCAGATAGTAGGTCTGTTCTAGTCCAAGGTGAGGCAGTGTTGCCCTGTGTTGCCCCGTGTCCCCAAGCCCCCTTGCCATGGTGGGGGAGGTGAGGCGGAGACCAGTTTTCCTGTGTGCTCTCCCTGCTGCACTCAGCTATAGCAGGAAACCACCTACACGAAGCCGGATTTAACTAGCCGCCAACGGGCTGTGGGCCCCTTCTCCTGGTTGTGCACATGTGTGTGCATGCTCCTACACACGTGCGTGTGTGTGCGTGTGTGTGTGTGTGTGTGTGTGTGTGTGTGTGTGTGTGTGTAAGTCTGCCCTGAGATCCTAGCCATTCAGAGAAGACTACCTGTCCTCGGGCTTGTACCCATGCCTATGCCCACGAGATAGTCAGCCAAGCAGACAGCTGTGCTGCAGTAGAGGTGTGCTGCAGAGCCACCAGCCCCTCCTCTCAGGATGGGGAGAGGATGTCCCCTCTCCTCTCTTGCCTTCAGGAGTATGTTACAGATCAGTACTGTACTTTTGCACATGTGGAACCCTTCAGCAACTGTTCTTCCATCTCTTTTCAAATGTTGCTCTGAGCTCTCTCAGAACTAGCTCTCCAGACTCCCGGTCTCATATTCTTTCCCGTATATGACCTGCTTCCCGGATAAGAGGATCTCCAAATGTATGGCTTAGGGGAGATGAGGAGAAACATCGGAAGCCTGAGAGAGCTAGAACAGAAATAGAGGAGCAGACACATTAAAGGAGTCATGCCCCCCATGGCATATGAGCCAAAGGACAATGAGAGAAGGGTCCTTAAAGGTGCAGGCTGAAGGTTGAAGTGTTTAGTTGCCTTAAAGATGGAGCCGGGCGTGTTGGCGCACGCCTTTAATCCCAGCACTTGGGAGGCAGAGGCAGGCGAATTTCTGAGTTCAAGGACAGCCAGGGCTACACAGAAAAACCCTGTCTCGAAAAACAAAAACAAAAACAAAAACAAAAATCCATGTTGGGGAGCCAGGGACTCCTCCTTTCTAGCCCCTTCATGAAGGTGGTTCTGGAGCAGTGTAATGCCAGGACCCTGGGGTATGGTCTTCCATGTGGCTTCCTGAAAGGGTGGTGAAGGCCTTCATATCAAGCCCTAGAGTCTATAGCTCTAGCTGACAAGCTGTGTGTGTGTGTGTGTGTGTGTGTGTGTGTGTAAGTGTGTAAGGAGTATGGCTACACCTTGTTTGCTATATTTATTAGAAGGCCTAATTGAAGTGTTAATAATTAGAATAAAACCAGCACATTTGGAGATATGGAGAGAGAGAGAGAGACAGAGAGAGACAGAGAGAGAGAGAGAGACTTGTGTAGAATATATAAGGTCCTGGCTTTGATCCCTGCATCCCTTTCCCCATAGCAGTAGAACTAACAGATGTTTACAAGACCCTGGCTAGTTGCCACGGGCTTCATCAACCTCTAGCTCACAGCAAGTGTCCACCAGCCCTGCCTTCCTTCTCACCTATAGCTGATCTACAAGCAGAAAAGCCTATGACCTTTGGTAGTTCTCAGGCCCCTTATTTGACCCCATTCCATTTGGTATACTTCCCGATGCCTGCTTGATGGTTTCTAGAGCAGTGGGGCTCTGAGCAGGGATCTTCCATAGCACATTCATTCAGTTCACCTGCTCTCTGCCAGCTCTGACCGGGGGCTTGCGCTTGTATCACCTGCTAATGCTAGGAGGCGCTTAGTCTCAAATGGACTTGGTGCCCTTCATCTTGAGTCTGAGTTACAGCTCTGTTATTCCCTTGGTCTCTGACCTTGGAGCAATTCTGTGAGCCCTATGAGGTTCATTCATCAGCAAACCGGTCAGGGATGATAACTGGCCCAAAGACTTGGAAGGTTGTTTTGCTTATTTTAATGAGGACTATAAATGCTTGGCTTTGTGGCGGAACAATGCAAAAGAAGTCCTCAGTGGCTAAGTTAATTAAAGTCACTTTCTCGGGACAACGGGATAGCTTTTTGTTGTTGTTGTTGTTTGTTTGTTTGTTTGTTTGTTTTTCCTTCTTTGTAGCTTCCTCTGGCTCCAGGGTCTAGGGGGAAGGGTCTGGGTTGGGGTGGGGCTATGTAAGAGCTCTGGGGAAGTGTGCCTGCTAACAGCCTCCCCCACCCCACCCCACCCCCGCCCTCCTGCAGACCTCACTGGTACATCTGCTGAAAACCGTGCGGCTCCTGCGGCTGCTGCGGCTGCTGCAGAAGTTAGAGCGGTACTCACAGTGCAGCGCAGTGGTGCTCACGCTGCTCATGTCCGTCTTTGCCCTCCTTGCTCACTGGATGGCCTGCGTCTGGTACGTCATCGGGCGCCGGGAGATGGAGGCCAATGACCCGCTGCTCTGGGACATTGGTGAGCCACCAGCCCCAGACTTTTTCCCCTGGTTGCTACCTCCCCACCTCTCCTATCCCCAAATGGATGCTACCAGCACTCAACACCTCCTCATCCCATACTCCTCCAGCCATCTGATAAGATGTCCTGTGGAGATCAAGTGTGGAGACACTGGTTTGGAGACAAGGGCTCTGCCTAGGGGGTAACTTTCAGCCTAGCTGGGAAGGAGACCAAGATGGATGATAGGAGAGAGTCATTGATGGAGAGAGGGAAAGCAGCATGTGTAAAAAAGGCTTATTTAGAAAGAGCTTATAGTCTGTCAGCTCAATGGATGCCATCATCAAGTCCTCCTTAGACACAATTAATGGAGCCACTGTCAAGGAGGAGACAGACCCAGGCCCTCAGTGTCTCCCTGGAAAGTAGGTCAGATCCTAGGTGCTGGTGTTGACACCCCCACTCCACCAGCCCACAGTGACCCACCACTTGGATCTGGCATGGCCCCTCCATCTCTACCACCCTGTCCAGTCTAACCCACATTCCTCTCTCCATGACTCCTACAATGGACTCAAGGGTTAAAAGCACTTGTTGACCTTGCAGAGGACCTGGGTTCAGTTCACAACACCCCTATGATAGGTAGCTCACAGGGGATCTACTGCCCTCTTCTGACCTGTGCAAGCGACAGATGGATAGACAGGTGCGCGCGTGTGCACACACACACACACACACACACACACACACAGAACAAATACATAACATGTTGACTAACATTCGTACACAGTAAAAAATAAAATAAATAAATCTATAATAGTAATTTTAGAAAGCAGTAGGCACTGGTCCATTCCCTGTGTCTACTTGGGTCCATACATAACACGACTGCAAACACTCATACACATTAAAAATAAAATAGGTAAACCTGTAATAATAATTTTAAAACATAATAGACGCTGACCCACCCTGGTTCTACCCAGGCCCTTACATAATCTCGTCACTGCCCTGGAACTGCATGCTGTGGTCATGTGTCTGAGGCAGGCTTGTGTGATCTGTGTCCCCACCGTCTTCTCCTGTACAGCCCGTGTACACTAGCTGCCCTCCTGGACCTAGTAACCTCTGATTTCTCACTATGGGCCTTGTACATGTTTCTCCCTGAGAGGCCTGGGCTCTCTTCTTTCCCCAAGGTGAATTTTCTATTCTCTCAGTCTCCACCAATAAATACCATGTCCTAAGAGAGTTATGTCCCTAAGATCCCCCCTCCCCCCTGCCCAACCTGCTATGGTTTCTTTCTTTCTTTCTTTCTTTCTTTCTTTCTTTCTTTCTTTCTTACTTTCTTTTTCTTTTTTTTTTTTTTTTGGTTTTTCGAGACTGTGTAGCCCTGGCTGTCCTGGAACTCACTCTGTAGACCAGGCTGGCCTTGAACTCAGAAATCCACCTGCCTCTGCCTCCCAAGTGCTGGGATTAAAGGCATGCCCCACCACTGCCTGGCCCTGCTATGGTTTCTAATACACTTCTGTAGCTTGTAATGGTTTGTTTTCATTTCCCCTTGACACTGTTAACAGCCCTGGCTGGCTCAGATCTCAGCATTTTCCCCACAACACACACACACACACACACACACACACACACACACAGAGGAAACACACACTAACATACCAGAGAGTTGAAGGGGCTCCTGTGGTCAGCGGTGTATGGAGTGGGTAGCCTTGGAATCAACTGTAGGCAGTTCCTGGTTTCCAGGCCCAGTCACAGCTGCTCAGCACACTTCCTGTCTCAGGCGCTACAAACTGCCCTTCTCCTCTGTAGATATGTATCCAAGGCAAACTGGCAGATCAGGGAAATGCGTTCTCCAGCGCTTGTGTAGCCATGATTTCTTCCCTCGCCCTCATCACAGGTTGGCTGCATGAGCTGGGCAAGCGGCTGGAGGAGCCTTATGTCAATGGCTCGGCGGGCGGACCATCTCGGCGCAGTGCCTACATCGCTGCGCTGTACTTCACGCTGAGCAGCCTCACCAGTGTAGGCTTCGGCAACGTGTGTGCCAACACTGACGCTGAGAAGATCTTCTCCATCTGCACGATGCTCATAGGCGGTGAGGCCAGACCCACTATTTGCGGGGGAGCCTGTGTATGCGGGCCTGTGTACAGAGAAATAAGGCTCAGAGAAAGGAAGGTGCCCACCCAAGTCCACACACTCACGTGTTCATTCATATTCGCTGCGCATGAATGTGCCCATCAACAGCTGTGATCTCTTTCAAGGGGTAAAAATACCCAAGGTCATGGCCAAGCGGGTGATGAGAGAGGTGTGCCCCGACTAAGGATTGCCACCTACTTCTCCCTGCTTCGATTGCTAGTTGTACTCACAGGAGAGCTAGCGGGCTCCTGTGTTAGCTCTCCTGTGCTCCCCTAGAACCTCTGAGACCACCCCCCATCCAAGGCATGGTGATTGGGGAGCACAAGGTGCAAATGTGCGGTGAGCGCCTCTGATACTCTGGGTTGCCACCTCTGTAGCGCTGATGCACGCGGTGGTGTTTGGGAATGTCACAGCCATCATCCAGCGCATGTACTCGCGACGCTCGCTCTACCACAGCCGCATGAAGGATCTTAAGGACTTCATCCGAGTGCATCGTCTGCCCCGCCCACTCAAGCAGCGCATGCTCGAGTACTTCCAGACTACGTGGGCAGTCAACAGCGGCATCGATGCCAACGAGGTATCACTGAGCAGGGGCTCCTGCCACGTGGCGGTGCAGTAGGGAAGGGCTAGTGCCTCTCCAGGCGTGGAACAGAGGTAACCAGGGTGTAAGGAGGAGGCACAGGGCTCTCAGCAAGGACGTGCACCCAGCCAAATCCAAATCCCTCGCTTTGGTGCTTGAACGTGGAGGTTGAAAGGAACAGAATGCTTGAGTCTAGACTTGAGTGGACACCTTGCCTTCTCTGGGCCTCAGTTTCTCCGTTGTGGTAGGAGTTCACAGTTTGCCCCAGTACTAGAGTGGGCCAAGCCAACCTTCTCCTCTTATGTACTAATCACAGTGGAGAATGGGGCAGTAGCTAGAGATGATTAAAGGCGGCCTCGGCCCTAAAGGAGACCCCAAGAAAGGTGGGAGAGGAAGCTCAGTATAGAGAAATACGTCGTGACTGGAACCATGCAGGAGTGAGTTCCTGAAGTAGGGCCTTCATTGTGTCTGAGCCCAGAGGGGACAAGGAAGATGACAGAAAAAGGGATATATCATGGTCAAGAGAATCAGTCTGCCATGAGACCATTCCAGGCAAAAAATTTAAAAAAAAAAAAAAGGAAGAAGCCGGGTGTGGTGGCGCACGCCTTTAATCCCAGCACTTGGGAGGCAGAGGCAGGCGGATTTCTGAGTTCGAGGCCAGCCTGGTCTACAAAGTGAGCTCCAGGACAGCCAGGGCTATACAGTGAAACCCTGTCTCGAAAAACCAAAAAAAAAAAAAAAAAAAAAAAAAAAAAAAAAAAAAAAAAAAAAAAAAAAAAAAAAAAAAAAAAAAAAAAAAAAAAAAAAAAAAAAAAAAGAAGAAGAAGAAGAAGAAGAAGAAGAAGAAGAAGAAGAAGAAGAAGAAGAAGAAGAAGAAGAAACCTAGGTTCCTGAGTGCTGGTAAAGTAGAGCAAATGAGTTCAAGGATCTGAAAGTAGTAAAGTGAGCTCCAGAGCTCCAGAGAGGGGCGGCTGTGCTGGGAAGGGTGCAGTGCCAGAGTCAGCACTCTTGCAGCCCCAAGAGCAGCTAGCCTTGAGTTTGCAGTTTTATCCTGTGAGATCTCTAAGAAAGGGTGCGGCAAAGAGGGTGGAGGAGGAAGCAGATGGAAAACATTTGCCAGGAAAGGATCCACAAGAGCAGGCAAGTTCTAGTTGGTTGCAAGAGAGCAGCTCACAGTGCTACCCTGGTCTGGCTTACGGGTCAAGGGATGAGATGAAGGCACCTAAGGAGGAAGACTGAGCCTAGGGATGAAGGGGAGTGTCCAGGGCTGAGCCATCAGGAGATGTGTTGTCCATCAGGTAGTTGTGGATACACATGTGAACCCAATGCTAGGGCTTTTAGGCATGAGTGCTGGGGAACAGGGGACCTGGTTACCATGATTGGGGTGGGTGTAGATGTGAAAAGTGAGTGAGGGGATTGGCTATTCAAGGAGGCTGGGGAAGGAATGAGGAAGGAACGCTAGAAATGAGGGAGCAACACTGGGAGGGAGTCCCGCCCAGGGGGGACCAAGGAAGAGATCAGCAAGATGGAGTTGCTGAGGGGCTCCGTGGTTTTATGAGGGAAGTGCATAGAGCTCTGGTAACATTCAAGACTTAGCATGAGCCTGCATTTTACAGATAGGGATACTGAGGCCCAGAGGTTAAAAAAAAAGAGGGTCCAAAAGCCCCCGGAAACGTAGGAACAAAGATGATTGATTGCTACTTTGCCAATTCCCAGTTGAGGTCTGACCCAACAGGGATGACTCCTGACTGTATAGAATTGAACCACCAGAATCTATGACCTGCTCAGTGTGTGCAGCTGTGTCCGGTACCCAGAGGGAAGACTTGGGTCTCTGCCCAGCACTTAGATTTGGTGATCAACATAGTAAGGAAAATTGAGGCTAGGCAAGGAGTCTCCCTAAGGTCCAGTGGGTAATATTATCAAAGAGAGGGCAAGTTGGCACCCTTGCCTTGGGGACAGCCCAACTCACTTGTAGGTTTGAGCAGTGACTGGAAAGTGGGATGGTCAGAGTAACCTCTGCCTCTTCTGACAGTTACTGCGAGACTTCCCGGACGAGCTGCGAGCTGACATTGCTATGCACCTGAACCGGGAGATCCTGCAGCTGCCTCTGTTTGGAGCTGCTAGCAGAGGCTGCCTGCGGGCCCTCTCCTTGCACATCAAGACCTCCTTCTGTGCTCCTGGGGAGTACCTGTTACGCCGTGGGGATGCCCTCCAGGCACACTACTACGTCTGCTCTGGCTCGCTCGAGGTGCTCCGAGACAACATGGTGCTGGCCATCCTGGGTGAGAACCCCACCACCTCACACTGCCCATCCTAAGACCTTCTCCGGAAGCCTTGGGGGATAGCCTGGGGTTCTGGGGATGAGAGACCTCTAACTAGTACCTAGAATGCCTATTGAGGAGTATTCTTCCATGATCCCTTCAGTTCCCCCTTGGCCATTCCTCCTGCTCTGCCCTAACTCTTTGGCCACCCTTTAACCCACAGGCCCTCCATCAGTGGCTGTCATTCACGCCAACTCCTCCTTTTCTATTGCATCATCTTCCAGTTCCATTGACCTGTCCCCAAACGACTCTAAAACCTGTTGACCTTTACTGTTTAACTAACCCCTCTGACCATTCTTTATTGATCATCCAATACTATTGGCTGTTTCTCCAGCACTATAGACATCTTCCACTGGCTGCTGCCCAGATTCACCTGCCACTCTCCATAGGCCTCTTATAAGTTCCCCATTCCCTCTTCCAATGCACTAACTCCCTTCAACCATCCTTAAGTACTCTGACCATCATCTCGCAGATGTATGGACCGTCTCCCACCGATATTCCCTTCATCCCAGTTGACTGACCCCTTCCTCTACCCACAGGGAAGGGGGACTTGATTGGGGCAGACATCCCTGAGTTGGGACAGGAGCCTGGGTCAGGGGCAGGCCCCAGCTGCGTGCTGAAGACCAGCGCCGACGTGAAAGCACTGACTTACTGTGGCCTGCAGCAGCTGAGCAGCCGAGGGCTGGCTGAGGTCCTGCGGCTATATCCGGAATATGCGGCTGCCTTCCGGGCTGGACTACCCCGGGACCTAACCTTCAACCTGCGCCAAGGTTCTGAAAACAATGTATGTAGACGATATATGGCAGCCCCCCCCACACACACACCAAGGTACCTTTCTTCAGAACAAATATCCTCTTGCAGCTCTCTCCTCTCTAAAAACATCACCTCTAACTCCAACTACCTCCGTCTATTGCTTCCTATATACTATCTTCATACTCCACTCCACTTGAGCCTCACCCAGTCCCTGGCCAATCTCTTACAGCCTTCTACCTCTCAGCCTTGTCTTATCTTTATCCTTCTTTTAGGTCTCTCTCTCTCTCTCTCTCTCTCTCTCTCTCTCTCTCTGAAGTGATGCAACACCCCACCCTCACCCCCACCCCACCCCCACCCCCAAAGTTCTTTTCCCCTGCTATTGTCCCAGTGGGCCCCACTCTGTCTTAGGCTGATGTGATGACCTTAGGTCTTTGTCTTTTGCTATTTGGGGGCTCAGTTTGTCCTTCTGAATTCCTCTGAGCTGGAGTTGGTGGTCTGTCCCACGGACTCAATCCCTTAACATTGCTGGAGTGAGGAGGGGCTGTACCAGAGCTGCAGAGAGGTAGGAGTCAGCTTGAATCCCCACTGTCTCCACAGGGCCTTGGCCGCTTCTCAAGGTCTCCTCGCCTCTCCCAGGTAATCTGCATTTCTGGGTGGGGTGGGGTTGTTCTGTGGAGAGGTTGGGAGGCAGGGCAGGGCAGCTTTCCTCAGCTCCTGGCCACTGGGAAAAGGGACAGGGGATTGATCAGGATCGCTTAACGGTGCCGAGGGTCGCATCCCAGGGAAGGGTCCTGCGTCTACTTTCCAGTAACAACGGATGTTCCTCCCTCTTCCCACAGGCACGCTCCGACACTCTTGGTTCCTCCTCAGACAAGACTCTGCCATCCATCACAGAAACCGAGGGTGGCACGGAACCTGGGGCTGGTTCCAAGCCCCGTCGGCCCCACCTGCTGCCCAACCTCAGCCCAGCACGACCTCGGGGGTCCCTGGTCAGCCTTTTGGGCGAGGAGCTGCCCCCATTCTCAGCCCTTGTCTCCTCTCCTTCCCTGTCCCCATCACCTTCCCCTGCCCTGGCTGGCCAGGGTCAGAGTCCCTCCCCGCACGGCCCCCCCAGGGGCTCTGCTGCCTGGAAGCCCCCCCAGCTCCTCATTCCCCCACTGGGAACATTTGGACCTCCGGACCTCAGTCCCCGGTGAGATGCCAGCCTTCCTTGCCTTTCCCATATCCCTGCTGGCTTCCAGAACCTTCTTTGGGCTCCATTCCCAGCGTTCCAACCAGTGCTCCTTACTGTCTCTGCCCCATTTGCCAACCCTGCCTTTCTGACCACAGCTTGCAATCCCATTCTGCTTTCACCACTGTTCTTCCCCAGTTTCCTGCCTCTGCTGCCCTCATTAACTCTCTGCCTACTCTATTCTGGCCCCGCACCCTCCCTATGGTGCTGATGAACAATACTCTACCCTCAGGATCGTGGATGGCATTGAAGACTCCAGTAACACCGCTGAGGCTCCTACATTCCGGTTCAGCAAGAGGCCAGAGCCCACCAGAACTCGCTCACAGGCTCCCCCTTCAGGTAAGAAACCACAGTGACTTCACATCACAACCACTTTCTATATCTGCCCATTTATCCATCCATTCACTTACCTATCTATTCACCTGTCCCCATCAATCCATCTACCTTGTCACATACCCATCTATCCATTCACTCATCTGTCTCATCCATCCGTCCATCTACCCATCCACTCCATGTCACATGTATTCCCTGCCATCCTAAGAGTATGCAGTTAAACTAGATCATGCCAAAAGTAACATACAACCAATTCAGATCCTGCCAACATTTTATCTGGGGGGCTGGGGGTGGGGGCAGCAATACCTATGCACACAGATAAACAATTCTAGAATTCTGCGCTGAGTTCGCTGAGTTCTACAACAGGGAGGAAGGAGAGCAAGACTTTGTGGTAGGACTGGAGGGACGTTGGCTACTTCTTAAACGGACTGCAAGGAGCCACTGACACGATCCAATAGTAAAGCCTGATTGAGTGTGACCCCCTAGAACCTGTATGATGGAATGAGAGAACTGATTTCCGAAAGTTGTCCTGGCACCATGGGACACACCTGTACACAGCTGTAAATAAATAAGTGTAATTAAAAAGGACAAGAGAGCGTGGCACTTTGGTAAAGTGGAGCAACTGTTCAAAGATCTAAAGGCATGCACAGAAGAGATACTGTGTTTGAATGCCAAGATGCCGTGTTGCCTAGAACTGGAGAGTAGCAGGCATTGAAGAAGAGCAGAGGCCGGGGGAGTCACAGGGCCACAACCCCGGCCTCTGATGTCAGCTTCCCCATCTCTCTGAAGGACCAAGAGCATTCTATTCCTTGCCTCCTGCTTGCCAGGCAACAGAGAAGTGTGGGGACTTGGGAATTCATGCTCCATGGACTCATCTGTACCTCTTCACCCCATTCTGCCCGCAGGCCCCAGGCTCAGCCGGGAACTGGCCACAGAGGCAGCAGAGGAGGTGAAGGAAAAGGTCTGCAGGCTGAACCAAGAGGTGAGTTTGGCTTGGCTCTTCCCCTCCAATCCTGGGGGAATATTGTCTTGGGGTCTGAGAGGAGCATGTCATGTTCTAGAGCTAGCCAGAGCCCTGAGTTCTGTTAGTCACACTAGCCAAATTACTCTGGGCAAGTCCCACAGCTACTCTGGGCTTCCCTTTCCTCACTTAAAGTTAGAAAAATATTCTGTCAGTGTATGGGTGGTGATGGTGCACACCTTTAATCCCAGCACTCAGGCAGAGGCAGAGGAGGCAGAGGCAGAGGCAGACAATGTCTGAGTCCAAAGTTCAGAGTTTCAGGACAAGTAGAGGGCTAGGCAGAGAAACCCTGTCTCGAAAAAAGACAGACAGACAGTCAGATGATAGAAAAAAAGTATGTCCTTTCCAGAAGTGTGAGGATAAGAGTGCATACATATCTGGTCCGGGTCCGGCTGCATTTTGAGTATTCACTAACACCTCCCCCCTCCCACAACTGGGTCTCCATTTACAGCCTGGGACCATCCAACCAAGTACAAGTCCGATGCCCAAAGCTGAAGTCCTTTCCCTTTTTATCTTTACCCAGTCTTGGGAAATGTGGGGTGTGTGTGTATATGTGTGTGTGTGTGTGTGTGTGTGTGTTTGCAATTTTAGGCTTAGAGAGCCTATGCCCTTATGGCTGAATACTGGCCAAGAAGAGACCATATTCTATATACTTAGACTAGGCTAGGCACTGCCTCTACTTCTTCCCCAAGGGATCTCAGTACTGTCTGTCGCCGCACCGCTACCACACTCAACCCCTGGGAGTCACCTTCCCTCCGTTCTGATAAACAGCCTGCAGCCCAGAGAGGCAGCATCTGGGCCAGAGCAGGGCCTAGAGCTCTCTCCAGTTCAAGGTTAATGGCAAGTTATGCTTCTGCTTACGGCCTCAGGCTGCCCTCAGCTCAAGGCCAGTGATTCCCATACCTGGGTTAGTATCAGTACTACCCTTTAAAATACAAGTTCCCAGGCTTCTGTCAGTTTGGAATGTCTCGGATGGGGCCAAGAACTCTGCATTTTAACAAGTTTCTCAATGGATTCCATACTCACTAAAAATCACT
The DNA here is from genome assembly GCA_902729485.2 of Mus minutoides. NCBI lineage: Eukaryota > Metazoa > Chordata > Mammalia > Rodentia > Muridae > Mus > Mus minutoides. The sequence continues at coordinate 94,460 of CACVCL010027569.1, read as the reverse complement.
CATGAAGTCAAGAATTCAGGACCATCCTTGCCTACATGGCAAGTTTGAGACCAGCCTGAACTATCTGAGACAGTCTTAAGGAGATGGCTTAATTGGTAAAGTGCCTGCCACAAGGCATAAGGACCTGAGTCCAGACCCCTAGTGCACACTGAAAGCCAGGCACAGTGCCACATGTTTGTAACACTGATGGGGAAGGGATTTGGACAGACACATGGACACATGTCGGTCAGCCAGTCTAGGTGGCTGGTGAGCTCTAAGTTCAGTGAGGGACTCTGTCTCAATCCACTACCACCACCCCCCTTCATCCTGGAACTCTAGACCACTAGACCAGGCTGGCCTCAAATTCACAAAGATCCACCAGTCTCTGGGATTAAAAGAGTGTGCCACCACCATCCAGTGAGGCTCTGTCTTAAAACAAACAAACAAACACACAAACAACAACAAAAACAACAAAACAAAACCAACCAACCAAACAAAACCATAGAGAATAAGATGTTGACTTCTGGCAGAGAAAAACACCTGCGCTCAAGTGTACACACATACACAAACACACATGCACTGCACACACACACACACACACACACACACACACACACACACTAAATGCATAAAAAGCCAAGAAGTAGGAAGTAGGGACAGCAGTGTCCGTTGCTACAAATAAGTCTTTGGAAATAAATTGGGGGCACTCATAGGCTATTATAGATCCTGCTCTTTCTTCTTCCCAGGTGGCTGTGAGCCGACAGTGGTTGAAGAATTTTGTAAACTGTAGTGTGGGGGATGAAGGGTGACCTGGTTACTGCTATGGCATCCATGAGACATTTTGCTATATTTTTCAACAGATTTCCCGTCTCAATCAGGAAGTGTCTCAGCTGAGCCGGGAGCTGCGGCAAGTGATGGGCCTCTTACAGGCCAGGCTGGGTCCCCCAAGCCACCCAGCTGGCCCAGCTTGGCTTCCAGACCTTCCTTGCCCCCACCAGAGACTACCATGCATCTCTCCTCATATGTCTGGACCACCACCTGGTCTCCAGAATACTACACTCGCTGTAGTCCACTGTCCAGCCAGTGTTGGGACAGTGGAGATAGGGGCCACCCCCTCAGAGCTGAGACCTTCCACAATGCCACTCTATCCCTCGGAACCTGATCCTCTCGGACCCTCTCCAGCGCCAGAGGCTTCTCCCCTGACCCCAAGCCTCCTGAAGCACAGCTTCCAGTCTGGGTCAGACACATTCCACTGACCCTGGCCTTGGGCCCAGGCCTGTCTGGGGTAGGCTTTCCCACCTGCCATCCAGGGAGGCGCTGGGCTCCTTGGCCTCTTGCCTTGGGGTCAGCAGCTGCCAGCTGGACTGGTTGGCTCTGGATTCTCTGGACTTTTTAACAACGAGTGGCCACATCTAACCCCGTTCCATTTTCTAAACCATCCCCCATCCTCCTCTTCTGGGAGGGGAGTCACCTGAAGCCGCAGAATCCAGCAGGCATGAAATGGACCATGGCGCCCTGTTGGGCTACGCAGAGGAGATGTCTTACTTTCTTCCCAAGACTTGGAGGTAGGTATAGACTGGGAACAGAAGAATGGTCAAGAGCAAGGTTCTAACCTAGTAAAGGAAGGCTGAGGTTAGACCAGACAGGGTCTAGAGTGTGAGGGCTAGATGACATTATAGCACTATGGAGCCCTTCTGTCCCGGATTCCGGGTCCTTTGCAGAGAACCCGGAGAACGTCACCTTGAGGGGAGTGAGTTTGAGATTCTAGCCATTCTAGCCGTCATTTGAGAAGCCCAGGACATCTTAGGCCTCCTGCCAGCAGCCAAGCTGGAGGAGTTCACTTCACCCCATGGCACACACAGAAAACAACCGAGAGCCCCAGATGTGTCTTTGGCTCTTAGAATACTTCTTTTCTATGAGTTAGTTACCAGCATTGAACTCCAGATAGAACCACAAAATATTCAGTATTCTAACTTCTCAAGAAAAACAAACAAACCAAAAAAACACAACAATGTCTAGCTACCAAGAGCCAACACTCATCTGGCAAAAATCAGTAATCCCTAGTCTTGGGTGGCTGAAGAAACAGTCCCCATTTCTTCAGTCTCCTGCTTGTTGATCATTTCTTTTTTTTGTTTTGTTTTGTTTTGTTTTGTTTTCGAGACAGGGTTTCTCTGTATAGCCCTGGCTGTCCTGGAACTCACTCTGAAGACCAGGCTGGCCTCGAACTCAGAAATCCGCCTGCCTCTGCCTCCCAAGTGCTGGGATCAAAGGCGTGCGCCACCACGCCCGGCTTTGATCATTTCTTGATGTCCAATTGGCTTGCCTTATTTGTTTGGTCTCTGTGTTTTGTTTTGTTTTGTTTTGTTTTTTAGTTTGCAATCCCCGTCTTAGAGTGGGCACCAAGGGTGTCCTAATAATGTCTGTTCGTACTCTCGACTTGGGCCTGTCAACATCTGTTTCTGTCTCTCTACAGGCTGTCATGCAAGGTGGTCCCTTCTGCTGTCAGCAGCTCAAAGCATTCTAGCATTACCCTTGTGCAGGTCCCACCTCCCAACATCAGCCAAACCTGCATCCCCTCCCTCCCAACATGGTCTCAACCTCAGGGAGGGTCTGGGTAACTCTCAAGCCCTCTCTGGTTTCCAGCCCTCCTTTCTCACTCAACGCCCCACCCAGGCCCACTTTTGGATAAAAAAAAAATAATAAAGCCATATATTTTTGTAGACCTTGACTCTGGCTGTTTCTGGGGGTTAGTCTGAGAGCCCCAGGGCTTTGAAAGAGCTAACGCAAGCAGACACACCCCACTGTTCCCCAGGGCCCTGTTGCTGTCTCTAGGAAGGGCAAAGGCGCCAGCTAATCCACTTGGCACCATGTTCACGCCACCAGGGACTCCTCGGATAAGGGAGAAACCTTAATGAGTCGCTAAGGGCCTGTTACATTCCTTCCTCCCTACCACCCAGTTACAACCGCAAATACACACGATGTGGGAGAGATGTCTGATCAGGATCATCTCTCTAGCCTTAGAAAGAAATACCAGGAATTTTCTTGCCCTCCTGAATAAGGAGCTCTTCTTTCCTGGATAGGTATTTGATATTAAGCTAGGTGTAGTGTGTTATAGTGGGCAGGTCGGTGGAGAGAAGAGCTTGTCACCAGTTAAGAACCTACTAAGAATTCACTCTCCCAAGCTCGGTCTTCTCTTAGCTTACATCTCTGTGAAGGTCTGTGCATGTCATATGGTGCATATGTTTGTAGGAAACTGGCACCTTGGTGATAAAGATGAGATTGGATGTGGGCACAGCTTTGTGGCAGGCTGTCCCTGATAGGTCTATTCTTCAGCTCAAACTTTCAGGGTATAACTGATGCTGTTCCATACACCAGTCTCTTGGGGGGGGGGGGGCTTTGATTTTATAAAGGTTTTGAGTAGTATCCCTGGGAGAGAGATGCAGAAAGAGGCCAGTGTTGGAGGTTGGGATTAAACAGAAGCGGTCCTAATTCATACAGATGGAATTAGAAGAAACAGAAACAAAACTGACCTGTGGTAGAAGGGGGAGTGGCTTTCATCTATAGTGACGGGGAAGAAAGAACACAGGCAATCTTTTGAAGGAGAGCTAATTCTGATTGGAGACAGAGTGGGGGGGGGGCTGAGTGTGTGTGTGGGGTGTCTGGTATATTTGGGAACAGAGCCTAAGAAAGAAAGCTTAGTCCATCGTGGTGGTTGCACACGCGTTTAATTCCAGCACTCCAGAAGTAGAGGAAGGAGGATCTCTGTGAATTCAAATACAACCCATCTACAAAGTAAGTTCCAGGCCAATCAGGACTAGATAGTGAGAACCCATGTGAAAGGAAGAGAGAGTGAGAGCAAGCCTGTGGCAGCAGCAGGTCTCCTTTTCAGCCATCTAGTATCCTCTAGACAACTCCTTTTTTAAAAAATTACATTTCTTCAAGTATTTAGCGGGAGGGAGGGTGGATGGGTTCTTAAATGCCATGGCACATAGGTGGTTGTCAAAAGACAATTGTGGGAGTCTGTCTTACTCCATGTGAGTCTTGGGGATGGATGGCACTCAGTCAGGCTTGGCCGCAAGCATCTTTACCTGTCGAGCCGTTTAGCTAGCCCCCCAGAGAGCCCATTCTACAGAGCTTTCATCACCCTTTTTTTTTTTTTTTTAAGCCAGGATCTTACTACATAACCCTAGCTGTTACTCACAGAGATCTGCCAGTCTCTGCCTTCGGAGCAAGCCATCACACCTGGCTCCATCGCCTTTCCTATATAATAGAATGTCCTCAACAATCAGCCTCCTGGACGGGCTTGGCTTCTCTAAGTTGCCGAGGGCACACGACTGGTCTACGCGGCTACATGAGCATCATATTTTTCCTTTCTCAATTCTGCATGAACAGCCCTCTGTCTGCTCTCTTGGAAAGCTCAGCCACACGCCTTCCCTCGCGGCACTTGGAACTGGCAGTGACGCGATAAGCAGGCCTGGACCGGCTCCGCCCCACCGGCAGCCGGTTCCACCCAAAACCCAAGTGCCAGGCAGCCCCCGGCTCCTCCCTGCGCTGAGAACTACAAGTCCCGCCATCCCTCGCGCTCACTCTCCCTCCTTTCCCGCGTTGATTGTGGGTAGGATCGGAGTGTCTCCCATTGGTCTGTTCTTTCTGTCAGTCACCTGGGAATATAAAGAGGCGGGGCAGAGCTGAAGATCCGGATCCGGAGCGGCTGAAAGGCGGAAGTGGAGGCCGGAGCCTGGGACACCGCCGGGGGTGGGGGGGAGAGGAGCGGAGTCTGTGGAAGCCCCGGCCCAAGTAACGCTGCTGCCCCGGAGCCGCGGTGAGTGTGCCTGTCCCAGGGCCAGTGTCTCACTTGTGTGGTAGCCTCCCTAGGGTACCCTTTCCCCCTGCCCAACCTTAGCTTAGGGGGACACTGACCCCTCCCCCGACCCGTAGCCCCCTCTTAGGGGCTCACTAGGGCGTCGGGCCAAAGGGAGAGCTCCTCTTTCCTTCGCTAACCTGTCCTTCGGGAGCCTTTGGGAGGCTTTTGAGGCTCTCTTCTGGCCTGTCCAGTCCACTTGTGGGAGAGAGGGACTCTTAAGTTCCGCTCCCCACCCCCTCAGCTTTCAGAATCAAAGAGTCTTTACCAGGTGCGAAGGAACCTGTCCCCCTTCTCTTTTAGGGGTGGCGGAGAGTACTGTCTCTCCTGGTTTTCCTTTCCTGTGTTCTACTTTCCCCCGCCCCCCAATCCCAACCAAAAACCCAGTTGTCCCCTGCAGCCCTAAAAGAATCTTTATCTCGATTTCCTTTAGGGGATGCGGGGATGGGGGGGTGTCGGAATGAGAATGTCGTACACGCACAGAAGTGTGTTTGCGCCCTTACAGTTCCTTACTTCCTCTTGAGCTTACGAGGACCTCAGCAGAGTTTGAATTCTGGGTCACTTAGACGGAATGGCAGCCCTCTCCTTGGGCTGCTCATTATGCCCCCAGCCCTATCTTAAGTTCTCTCAGTGTGTGTCCGTCTTCCTGCCTCTAAAGAATTTAGCTGAGCTCTGCTCAATCCTAGCGACAGATCACAGATCAGGGAGGATCTGCCCATTCATTATCTTCTGTCTCCCCTCCTCCTTCCCCCTGCTTCAGGCCCAGCCCTGTCCTTCCAGAGCATGTGAGTGGTTTCCTTAGAGAGACTGCTGCCTGCTTATCTATAGGGTGGAGAATAGACCAAATATGAGTAGTGTGAAAATGTGGCACCGTCTCTTAACCACCCTGAATCACACACCACTATACACTTGAGCAACAGGTCCATTCCTCACCAGAGTCTCCATTCCCGTCTTGTCTTGGACTTTTCCACAGAGCAGTTAGTCCACATCACCGTGGCAGGTATAGTTTTGGTAAAGGATTTGCTTATATGTGCCGGAAAGTGCCAGTTCCCCTACTGTATTGACACATGATCCTTGTGTTTTCCTTGGGACTTAAGTGTGTGAAATGGCTGGTATCTCTGACCAAGCTGGAAGGTTCTCTTGTTATGTGGCCAAAGTACAGGTTAGAGACTGCCTTCTGAGGAGTAGCCTGATTCTGAGGCCTCAGCTGACCCTTGCTGTGTTGCAGTGGAGGAAGAGTGGGAAAGCCATTCAGTCCTTGGGCATCTCTGATCAACTTAAGATGCTTCTTTCTACACAAGGCTAAACATTTTGCTTTGAGACCGTTGCAACCTACTTCTGGACAGTTGCCGGTGTCCAGTCAGTATAACAATCAATCAATCTTTTCTCTCTCTCTCTCTCTCTCTCTCTCTCTCTCTCTCTCTCTCTCTCTGGGCTCAGAGACTCAGCTAGCCTAGTCTCTCTGATCTGTTCAACACCCCTGCCTGTTTACAGGGATTGGTTTCTGCTAGACTTACCTTCCAAGGAGTGGATTGTGATTCCTGGGGTCCTAGCTGAAGCAAGGGAACCTTCTAATGGGTGTTTCTGGCATTTGTCCGGACATCGTTCCAGCTCTGACTCTAAAACGCCCTTTTGCGGAGAAGCTGTCTATGAGACGGGAGGCACTAGAGTTGTGCACGATTCTGCAGCCACTTTTGGCTTCCAGAAATTATAGAGGCCCAGCAGAAGGCTGTTGCCATCTGCCGGGGTAGGGAGGGCACTCATGAGAGGAAGTCCCTCCTCTCTGAGGCTGTTCTTCACCTCCCCTCTTGCTTCTCACACCTCCGTTGGCCTTTCTGCCTGTGCACTCCAAGAGGGTAAGAGCTCGTGAAGGTAGAAAACCCCAGAGTTCTCCCAGTGCCTATTCCTCACAGGCGTCCTGGAGATGGTGGTATTTGTATGCCTACCTTAGGGATGATTCACCCCTCAGACCATACAGTTAGAAGTGGTCAGACCCAGTGTTTGGAACGTGGGTTCAGATGTAACCTTATCTTTTCTAAAAGCAGGCTCCCCTCCTAGTCTGCTGTGCTTGTTAAGTGAAGGCGCCTACAGGAAGAGTGAACAGGGACATGAGTACAGACTCTTAAGTCTGCCATCTCTAGTATTGGCTTTTGCTTCCCTCTCTTTCCCAACATTCTATCCTCTTTTTTTGCCGTGGACTCCATGACAGTTAAGAATCCCAAGCCTGTACCCTTCAGGGCCTAAGAGTTTGCTAATGTCTGTGTGCCATTAATTTCTCCAAAACTTAACTCATGATAACTAGAAAACGAAAGTAAAAGTGACAGACGGAGAGGTCCCCCAGGCAGGGTTGAAAGGCCGTGCCTTCTGATTTCCCTTTGATACCCTGCTGATTTTGAGACAGGGTCTTACTGTGTAGCCCTGGCTGGCCTAGAACTCATAGAAGTACCTTGTCTTTGCCTCCCAGGTGCTAGGATTAAAGATGTCCATCACCATGCTCAGCTTCAAATTCAAATAGAGCTCCACTAAGCAAGCATTCCTTAAAAAGAACCAACATGTATTCATTTATTTTCTGTCTGGGTGTGTGCACACACACACATGCCAATGTACACGTGTAGAAGAGAAGACAGCTTGTGAGAGTTGGTTCTCTACTTCTACCAGGTGGGGCCTGGGATAGAACTCAGGTCTTCAGACTTGGTGGCAAGCACTTTCGCTCGCTGACTCATCTCACCAGCCCAGAAAGAACCTTTTTAATGGGCTGAGGCTATAGCTCAGTTGGTGAGTGCTTGTTTAAGATGCATGAGTTTCATCTCTGCACTGTATTAACCAGGTGTGTAGGCACATCTGTGGCTCCAGCACCTTGGAGATAGAGGCTGGAGGATCAGAGTTGGCTACATAGAAAGTTGGAGGCCAGTCTGGATCACAGGAGTCTCTGACTCTTTTTGTAACTATTGCTCAGCTATCAGAAGGGCAGTGTAGGTAGAAGGCATTAGGGGCTTAGACTCAGAGACTTGAATTCCCATCCTCGGTCCCTTCCTTACCATTTGGGTGACTTGGGCTCATTGAACCTGTTTGGTTTTTTTTGTTGTTGTTGTTTGTTTGTTTGTTAGTTTTTTCCGTAAAATTGGAATACTAGATCTCTTGCAGAGTTAGAAACAAAAGGTAAAGGAGCTAGTCGAGGGCCATGGTTAAGATAGATCCTTACGGTGGCCTCTGGTGGGCAGGTGGGGTTGTGAAGGTTTATTATAATTCATCTTTACAATTCTAATCAGTTTTAGGGTCAAAATCTGAGATACCAGCCAGTGTTTGGATGATGTCCCATGTTTGCTCATTTCATAGCTACTGAGCAGAATTGATACAGGCTGTGGCTATTTTTTTTTTTTTTACAGGAGTGCTGGGGATGGCAACTCATAGCTTTAATTCTAGCACTTAGTAAGGGTGTGTGTGCAGAGACAGGAGGATCTCAGTGAGTTCAAGGCCAACCTGGGCCAGTGAGACCATGGGGGGGAGGGCAGACAAACTATAAGAAACTGCTAGGCAGTCACTGTGATGTCCAATTGGGAGTCTGTGTTATTTCTTTATTTTTGAGGCAGGTTTTTTTTTCTACTTGGCTCTGGCTATCCTGGAACTTTTTTTTTTTTTAAGATTTATTTATTTATTATATGTAAGTACACTGTAGCTGTCTTCAGACACTCCAGAAGAGGGCATCAGATCTCCTTATGGATGGTTGTGAGCCACCATGTGGTTGCTGGGATTTGAACTCAGGACCTTCAGAAGAGCAGTTGGGTGCTCTTACCCGCTGAGCCATCTCACCAGCCCATCCTGGAACTTACTATATAGACCAGACTGGCCTTGAACTCACAGAGATCCACCTGCCCCTGCCTCCAGGGTTGGTACTTATGACATGTACTACCATTCCCACTATTGTACGTTTTTCTTTTTTAATGGAATTTTCCTAGGAGATGAGCACAGCGTTACTGATCTGCATGGCCACGTTTGTTTCAGGCAGGTTTTATAGACTAAGATGTCCCAAAATTTAGGATCTGATGCTTTCAAGACCTTGGCAGAGCCCCATGGAATCCTAGCAGTTTGGGAGACTGAGACAAGAGGATCCTGAGTTCAAGGCCTGCCTTTATTGCATAGCATGTTTGAGACTAACCAGAATAACTTAGTGAGACCCTATCTCCAGATATAAAACATAGGCTGAGGCTATCTCAAACAAAACAAAGAACCTTGAAATAATCTTTTAAGGCATTTTGTGTATTGAGAGCATGGCATATAAAGGATTGGTTTTAAAACTACTAACTCTCCTATACACAGGGGTAGTGATACCAGTTAAAGTTCAACTTATTTTTGTTTTGTTTTCGAGACAGAGTTTCTTTGTGTAGCCCTGGTTAGCCTGGAACTTTCTCTGTAGACCTTGAACTCAGAGATCTACCTGTCTGCCTCCCAAGTGCTGGGATTAAAGGCAGGTGTCACCGCATCTGGCTAAAGCTCCTCTTACTGGGCTTTGCTGACTTGTACCAGGCACTCTTCTGAGCTTACTCATTTTATCCCTACACCACTGGAGGAAGGCCCATGTCCCAGTGAGGAAGCCTGCAGTGAGTGACAGGACAGGGGCCTGTGCTCATTCCACTGTGCTGTATAGCCTCTCCTCTCTAGGCTAAGTGTGTACTGTTCCTTTTATCTACCTCACCTGCCTGGAAATGACTTCCTCTATCCTCTCTTGAGACTTGTCTTGCAAGTCACTTTCTTGGTGAAGCTTCCCATTGGCTCCTGTCTTTGTCTCTACATGATCTTGCTTCTCAATGTTGGCTACCTGCTAGTTCTATTTCAGCTAGATGAGCACCTCAGGCCACAGATGTGGTCATGTTGTAGGTCCCTCATTGCAGCTGCTACAAGAACATGGAACCCTGCCCTAAAGTACCTGCCTGCCAGCCTCCTTAACACTCTCCCTAGTTAAAGCTGGGATCTGAACCTAGCCACAGCTCATTGCTGGCTGAGCCCTCTCTTCAGCTGCTCAAACATGGACACCAAAGCATACAGGTAAGTAGAGTAGTTGATACCAGACAGATAATGCAGGCCAGGCAGGCTACAAACAAATTTCCAGAGGATAGAGCTCTCCAAATCTCAATTTCCTGTGAGGATTTTAGTATGAGAAGTGGACATGTCTCTGGCTGGCTTCGGAGTGCCCCCACCCCCCATCTGCTTCTGCAGAATGAGTAAATCTGATAGCAGGACAGAATAGTCTGTACTCTCTGCACTTGTGTGTGATGAGCCAGTACCCACCCAGGCAGCACTTAGCGAAGTGAGTTTGACTCTGGTCGGTGGGTGCTGGTTTACACACGGTGACATTGGTCTTAAGCACTGGATGTTCTGGAGTTAGAATTCAGTACGAGGTGCACGCCTTGCATTTTTAAGGCTCCAGTCCTATTCTCACCAAAAGAGAACAGAAAGCACCAGTAAGGGCAGCCCCTCATCAGCATCCTGCTGCTGTGGCCTTTAAATCCCTGCTCTAGTCTTAGCTGCCGTCGTCGGGTGTGCTCTCTCACATGCCACCCCTCTTCTCCCTGCTCCCTCTCAGGTTAGTTAACTCATCTTCAAGATCTCATCTTGTCTCCCCTTGAGCTCCTGCCCACCCTGCCTTTTTTTTTTCCTTTAAGTGAACTTTTCAGAAGAGTCGTAGAGAAATCCTGAAGGTAGTAAGTACAGGTTCCTCACAAGCCCTAGACCCTGTTCCCCTGTTCATAGCATGTCACATTAGTGTTGATGCGTGAAAGTCTATGCTCCACTCACATTTCTGTGGATGACACCCACCTGATTGTCCTGTCTCCGCTGCTGTCACCTCTCCTCAAGACTACTCTGGGTGAGCAGACTGCACTCGTTTTCAGTTACCTTGATGGTCTTGAGGTTACCAGCCAGATACTTTGTGATGCCAGACATTTTTCTCATTGAGTAGACTGGGGTTGGGAGTGATACGGGTTAGTGGAGAGATTTAAAAATGCCATTTGCACCCCGTTGTATGAAGGCCCGCATAATAGGTGTGCCCTACCACTATCAGTGGCAGCCTGACCACATTTGCTCTCTTTGGAAGAATGTCATGTGTAGCCCACACTGAAGAGTGACTGGTCAGGACCCTCTCTTGGAGGGTGGAGTGGTCACGTGAATTATTAAGGCCCTCGATTCAAGAGATCTGCTATTCTCTCATTTATTTATTCAATTATTCATCTGTCGATATTGGCTCACAGGTACCTAATTTTACACTTTAGTGTGTAATCTGTGGGTTTTCCTCACATTGTTTCATCTTTGACCATAGGCTGCTCTTTCAGCTCCCTTTGACCTACCTATCATTATGAAGTTTTCTGATTTTGTTTTTTGAACATTTCCTTACTTTTTGGCACAAGATGCTCTTTGTGTATTTCCTGCCCAGGCCCTGAAATCAGCTACCCTTCCAAGGCCTATTTAACAAACATTTTCTCTCCAATGCCCTGCTCTGGAGTTATCGACATGAATTCAGGTTGTCCCTTTTGTGTGGTTGGTGCGCCTCATATCTGGATGAAGTGAGAACCCCTCCAGTCCTAGCACCTGGTCTTTGCAGCAGGCTGCTGTCCTCTCTTCACCAGTTCATAGTCCCCATCTGCCTGCTGCTGCACTTGGTGTCTGCTCTGGAGTTTACTCAGAGTGTGGAGAGGTACTGGCTGTAATCACTGTACTCAGTGTGGAGAGGTACTGGCTGTAATCATTGTACTCAGTGTGGAGAGGTACTGGCTGTAATCATTGTACTCAGTGTGGAGAGGTACTGGCTGTAATCATTGTACTCAGTGTGGAGAGGTACTGGCTGTAATCATTGTACTCAGTGTGGAGAGGTACTGGCTGTAATCATTGTACTCAGTGTGGAGAGGTACTGGCTGTAATCACTGTCTGGTTTGGGTATTTAGAGTTCTCCATTCAAACCTTTCTGGACTTTGGGCAGAGAGTCCATGTGAAGTCCCAGGTGGTCTAGTCACGAGTCTTCCTGCCATTCATACACAGACCTCTCCTTCCGCAAGGCTCTCTGTTGTAGCCTTTGTGACTCTAGGCAGGCTCAAGGCAGACTATCACTTGGAGCTGTGATCCGGAATCATTGACTAGCTTAACTCCTTCTGCTGGGCAGTCACCCTCTAAAAATATGTAACTTAAGCCCTGAGCCAACCTTTGCCTCTATTCGCAGGTCTGTGTGTGTCCCTTTCAGGTGGCCCTGTCAGAAGCATCTCAGGCTTGAGGAGGCTGTGTGAGGCCTCCCGCACCCTGGGTGTTCTCCTAGTCACCACATAGCTCTCTGAGCTGCTCAGACTCTGTGACCATGAATGATGCCAATTTGCAAACCTCTAACAATTGCAGCCTGATTTTTAAAAGGAACTCAACTCTGGGTTTGTCATCAACTGCCCTGTTCTCTCACCCCCACCCCAGTTAAATCACTCCTTCCCCTTCCTGAGAGGCTTTGCAATGGAAGCAAGGGAATGAGGTCTTCAAGATGCCTCGTGTTATAGGACTTTTCTTTCTTTCTTTTTTTTTTTTTTCTTTTTATTTTTTTTGGTTTTTCAAGACAGGGTTTCTCTGTGTAGCCCTGGCTGTCCTGGAACTCACTTTGTAGACCAGGCTGGCTTCGAACTCAGAAATCCACCTGCCTCTGCCTCCCGAGTGCTGGGATCAAAGGCGTGCGCCACCACGCCCGGCTATAGGACTTTTCTTATCTTTAATTTTTTTTTTTCAAACTTAATGAAGCAGAGTCAGGATTTGTTAAAGTATTTCAATATAGACTTAAGGATGACGATTAAAACATACCCCAGAGCACGGTGTGGGTTTCTCAAAGAAGAGTCACCCTTTTTTGTTGTTCTTGAAGGGATTGTGATAGGTTTTCGTAGGGGAGGCTAGTGATGGTTTGGATGGATTGGATAGTGATAGATTAGATAGTGATAGTTCATTTAGTCAGTGGCATCAAGACACCTCTCCAGGGAATTCAAAGTTGGGGCTGTTGACAGAACATCATGAGTCTTCTAGGAAAGCAGGCCTCGTTCCAGGAAACTAGTGAGAGACTTCCTCTTTCAAATACGGGGCATCGGAGGATGAGGTCCTGGGAGGCTGAGGTGAAAGGTGGCTGGCTGGCTCAGGGCTCGGGGTGCTGGGTTGAGGCTCCACTTGCTTCCTGGGGCTTTGAGGGCAGGGCTTGCCCTGGCCCACTTGGGTTGCTGAGTGGCTTTTTGTTGGGTTCTAGGGGCTTTTTTCCTTCTGCGTCCTCCTTCTAGCAGCCCTGGATGAAGGTGCTACTCTCTCTTTTACAGGCTTAGATAGTTCCGGGTCACAGCAGGAGGCTAACAAAAAGGTTTTTTTTGTTGTTTTTTGTTTGTTTGTTTGGTTGTTTGTTTGGTTGGTTGGTTTTTCGAGAAAGGGTTTCTCTGTGTAGCCCTGGCTGTCCTGGAACTCACTCTGTAGACCAGGCTGGCCTTGAACTCAGAAATCCGCCTGCCTCTGCCTCCCGAGTGCTGGGATCAAAGGCGTGCGCCACCACGCCCGGCATGGCCCTAGGGCTTGCTATTAGTCTGACTTAACTCCACTGTGCACCTGACCCTGCTTCATTAAGTTAAAGATAAAACAAAGATGAAAGGCATCTTGAAGACCTCATTCCCTTGCTTCCATTGCAAAGCCTCTGAGGAAGGGGAAGAAGGGATTCAGCTGCAGGTCAGTCACTCCAGGACCTGAGGAGAACTCGGTCAGGAAATCTGTTAGGCTTCCCCTTGCTGGCCTGGAGTGCTCTTGGGGTGGGATCATGTCAGCTGGAAGATGGCTGTCGATGTGAGCTCTCCATGTCCCCATTTATTTGCCACACTTCAGCAGCCTGGCCTGTATTGCATGGTCACAATATTTATGACCTTATACCAGGCTCAAACTTAAATCACAGGTAAACTACAGTCAGCCTTTGGGATTCTGTAATGTGATCCTTTACCTGTGACAGTGCCCTGGGTCCACTTGTCTTCTTATTCTCAACTCTCAAGCTCCCAAGATCTCTGACCTCCTGTTGTCACCTGCAGCAGTCCTTGTAGAATGTGGGGCTCTGAGAGCAGAAATGTGGCTAGTTTATTGAACCGTGTTTGTACCCGTTTGTTGTCTGATTGGACCCGGTCTTCAGCTGACACCATCTCATTCATATATATATTGGTTTTTCGAGACAGGGTTTCCCTGTATAGCCCTGGCTGTCCTAGAACTCACTCTGTAGACCAGGCTGGCCTTGAACTCAGAAATCCGCCTGTCTCTGCCTCCCAAGTGCTGGGATCAAAGGCGTGCGCCACCACGCCCAGCTACCATCATATATTTTAAGAAGGAAAGTTTGTCTGAAAGACTGTCCTCTGGCTTCAAGAGCCATTGTCCCTCAGATCTGGCCGTGAGAACTTTTCACCTTGTTCCTGTTAGCTGGGCAGCCTCTGATCACAGGGTGCATGTGCTGTCTGGGCAGGAGGGATTTGTCTTACTGCTGACAGCCCTGCTCTCCCCTTAGATACCACCTCTTCTCGCTGCCTGGGAGCTAAGGGTGAAACAAAGACGGCAGTGATTTAAGCTGCTTTTCTTGTGTTGGTTGTTTGTGAAGACAGGAAGGGTTTGTGAGGAGGGTCAGTTGGAGTGAGCGCCTGAGAGAACAGGTGCTGCCGCTGATCCTGACTTGAGCAGAGGTTCTTGGAGTCCTGCTGGGTCTGGGACAGCAGACGTGCAGCTGTCTTGGCTCACACTCTGGTCTCTGTAGAGCTCCTCCTGAGACTGAGAGGGAGACAAGCCCTGCATTGATGAGATTCCAGCTAGTAACATCCTAGTAAGTGTATAACTGCACAAACAAAACAGACACAGGGAACCAGAGTGGTGGTACACACCTGTGTGTGATCCCAGTTCTTGGGAGGTTGAGTCGGAGGATTCCAAAGCTCCAGGTCAGTAAAACTCTGTCTCCAAAAAAATGAAAACATTCAAAACCAACCAAAAATCCCAAACCAAGCTAGAATTTAATACAGAGTAGTAAGAGGGTTGTGGGCTAATGGGAATCTCACATTCGTCTTACCTGCCATCCAGAAAACCTGTGTTCCACCCCAGCACTGCAGATGTGGGCTGAGGCGTGCGGGTCGGCTGAAGAGAGGAAGCATCACCGGAGGTTTCCATCTTTGCCTGAAAGTTAGCGCTGACTGTGCTTCTCCTGTGGCCTCCAGAGACCCGTTTGTGGTGGAAAGCTGAGAAAGCAGCTTGACAGTCAGGGAAGAATTTCTTCTTTCTGTTATTTTTAAATTATATATTTGTTCACCCACCCACCCACCCACATGTGTAAGCGTGTGGAGGTCGACAACTTGCACGAGTTGGCTTTCTTTTACCCTGTGGGTCCTGAGGATCAATTTCTGAGTGTCAGTCTTGGTGGCAAGAATCTTTACTCACTAAGCCATTTTGCCAGTTCTCAAGATTTCTTACTATTTCTAGGACTGGACTCTAGAAGCTGGAGTCTGTCTCCTAAGAGATAGCTACAGTCTGACTTGTCGTGGCATCTGTCCTCAGTACTACCCAGAACATGAAGGAAAGGGATTCAGGAGTTCACCATACTCTTTTGTGGCACCTGGCAAAATGTTTAGCTTGGCTACACAGTGATGTTTCCAGAATTTAAACCCCTTTTCAGGAGTTGGCAGAGTTGGGGCTCTTAGGGATTCCAGGAGGCTTCACTGTGGTCTTTTCTAGAATGGGGAATGCATAGAAATTAATCTCAGGCATGGGACATGAGGCAAGTAGGGGGTTCTGTGTATCCCAGTGGCAGGGAACCTAGCTGACTGCGCATGCCTCTTGGCTGTTCACATGGTTCCAGGTCATCTACTGTAACTGTGTAAAGGAAGCCCCTTTATCTCCTGCATCTCCTCCTAAATCAGCTGCTTAATGGCTTTTCATTAAAGTCCTTCCCAGAACTCATCCTGGACTTTAGAGCGCCTGGCTCCAGGGCCAAAGTTTTTGCTCTGCTGGTGAGATGAGTTCCCAAGTACTGTAGTACCAAAGTCCTACCACCCTATCCAGGTCTCCTTTCCTGGCCCTCAAACTTTTCCTCCTTCTAAAGATAGCCTTAGTTGGTGGGATAGAATATCACACCACTGTAACCTCTTTCTGCTCATTAAAAACATGTTGGCTTCTTGCTTTCAGGAATATTTAAACAGTTTCACAATTCTTTAGCCCATAGTTAAGTAAATCTAAGCAATAAACATGGGTTTAACATATATTGAACAAATTATATTTGTATACAAAAGTTCATCCTGTCCCTTATTAACATTTGGGTATCTTTGTTTTCTTGATTGTTTTCCAATTTAGGCAACATATTTTTTTGTCATATTGTTCTGAGTCTTACTAGAGAAAGATAAAAATGGCTTATATGCAAGAGAGGTAACTGGTTCTGTATATATATTGTTTTGTTTTTTATTTTTGGTTTCAATATGTAGTCCTGGAACTCACTATGTAGATGAGGCTGGCCTCAAATTCATAGAAATCCACCTACCTCTGCCTTGTAAGTGCAAGGATTAATGGTATCTGTCACTATGCCCATTTCTAGTTTGTTTGTGGGGTTTTGTTTTGTTTTGTTTTGTTTTTTTGGTTTTTTCGAGACAGGGTTTTTCTTTATAGCCCTGGCTGTCCTGGAACTCACTCTGTAGACCAGGCTGGCCTCGAACTCAGAAATCCACCTGCCTCTGCCTCCCGAGTGCTGGGACTAAAGGCGTGCGCCACCACGCCCAGCCACTATGCCCATTTCTAATCTTTAATTTTTCATTGTTTTATGCAAATTCCATACATTAGTATTTTGTTTATTAACTTGTAACTTTCAGATACAAAGAAGTTCGTGTGCTTAGTTAAGTTTATGATTAGCTAAAATTTTAACTAATTTTCTTTTTTTTTTTTTTGGTTTTTCGAGACAGGGTTTCTCTGTATAACCCTGGCTGTCCTGGAACTCACTTTGTAGACCAGGCTGGCCTCAAACTCAGAAATCCACCTGCCTCTGCCTCCCAAGTGCGGGGATTAAAGGCGTGCACCACCACGCCCGGCAAATTTTAACTAATTTAAGTTGAAGCATACTCAGGGGCTGTGGAGATGGTTCTCCATGTTGTTACCAAGTCTGATGGCCTGAATTCAGTCCTCAGAACCCACTCCAGAAAGTTGTTCTCTGACCTCTATGTACAGGTGATAGTACATACACACACCCATGATAAATAAATTGAAAAAACATTGAAAACCAACTCCTACTGGGCAATCTTTAATCCCAGCACTCAGGAGGCAGAGGCAAATGGATCTCTGAGTTCAAGGCCAGCCTGGTCTAGAGAGTGAGCTCCAGGATAGCCAGGGCTACACAGAGAAACTCTGTCTTGGAAAACAAAATGAAAGGAAGGAAGGAAGGAAGGAAGGAAGGAAGGAAGGAGGGAGGGAGGGAGGGAGGGAGGGAGGGAGGGAGGGAGAGAGAAAACCAGGTCTTTAACTTGTTATCCTTAGTAGATGTGACTATGTTGATAATTTTGGTTTTTCTTTCATCTCTGATAGGGGAACCTTTCCTAAGTTACAGTCCTAAATTACATGGGTTTGGGCTCTGCCAATACCTTGCCGTGTGTCCCTGGGCAAGTCAATACACCTTACCTCTGTAATTGACATAGTTAAGTCTATATGGCCCTTTAAGTTCTGGCAAACAAGGAGTCAGAGTTAATTAACTAGCCTGTAGTTTAGTAAGCATGCCACTTGGAACCTTACCTTCCTCTTAATTCTATGTGGGACACTGTGATTACTTAACCTTTACAGAAACCCAAGGCAGTTAACATTAAATAATACATTTTGTAGATAAGGAACTGAAGCTGAGAATGACCACTTGTATAACTTGGCCAAAATTACAGAACTAACCAGCTGACCGAAGCTGGGCCCAGTACCCCTCTCTGAGCCCTAACCTGATCTTGCCGAGGTCAGGGCAGGGGAGAGGAGACTCCAGGCTGCTGCTGTTGCCTCTAGTTCTGCAGCTTAACAGTTCTGTCAGACTGCCCTGGGCCCAAGTGTGTCTTAGCAGTAGATTCCCTGAGAAGAAAGGTCCCTCTTCTGAGACTATGGGCCAGTCCTCATCTCAGTGCCCTGAGGCCTCTGTATCAGTCCTTGGCTCTGTTTGGCTACCTTTTGATACTGGCTCCCTTAGCCTTTGAACCTAATGACTTCTCCTGCTCAGGCCAGTGCACCATTCTCTTTAACTAGTAAGTTTCAGGAGGTGTCTCTGCCTTCTCAAGCTCAAGTCTCTGGCTAGACCACCTCCCTAGAGCACTGGGCAGAGCCACTTAGTTCTTAGTCCTGTCCCCACCCCTCCTCAGCAGCTAACCTTAAGTGACTGCATCTCCACCCACTCTCTGGCCTACAGTCTGGTTTCTCTAATCTGCTCCCTATTCAGGCTGTGCTCACTTGCAGCTAGAGGAAGTCTCTAAAGCAAACAGGAAGCACCAGAGACACCCACCAACTGGAATTGCTAGACTTTTTACCAGGAAGGACAACAGTGTGAAGTCAGGGTATGGATTAGAGAAGGGACTGAGGAGGGATGACATTGCCGCAGCCCTTGGCGTCTTGAAGGCTTAAGCATAGAGAAGTGAGAAGGCCCTGCCCCCCTCAGTGGTTGCTTATGTCCTTAGTAGGCATGTGTCTGCCTTCCCGGCTCAGCTGGGGCTCAGGTGTGATAGTCAGCCAGCTACTTCTGTTTGTTTCTTTGAGACAGGTCTCACTCTATAGTCCTAGCTGGCCTCTAACCTTACAGAGCTCCCCATGCCTCTGCCTCTGAGGAGCTGATTTTAAAGCCCTGAGTTCTAGACTCTACCTCCAGAGATTCTGATGTAGATGGTCTAATGTAGATTCTGATGAGAAAAGTGGCCACAGACCAGAGGCACCCAGGGTACAGCAACAATGAAGAGCAATGTCCTAATTGTCCTGTTTCTTGTTCATTCTTGTCCTGTGCACATAGCTGTAGTGTCCAGGGCCCTGAGCTTCTGCCCCTTTGTGTGTGCTATTGGGAAAAGACATACTAAATGTGGTGTTTCCCCAAGTCCTTCCACATGCTCCCTATCCATGAAAGGCATGAAGTTGGGGCTGGTGCTCACTTGGTGAATGAGCCAGGATTCTTATTGGAGGGCTGGGAAATGGGTCTTGAGGGAGTCCTTTGTCACGGGCCTGAAGTTTCACCATTGCCAAACATTCAGGGGAAAAGATTGTTACTCATCCTATGGGCAACTTTGATGGTGCCTAGCTCTTTTTTTTTTTTTTTTTTTTTTTTTTTGGTTTTTTGAGACAGGGTTTCTCTGTATAGCCCTGGCTGTCCTGGAACTCACTTTGTAGACCAGGCTGGCCTCGAACTCAGAAATCCGCCTGCTTCTGCCTGGTGCCTAGCTCTTAAGGTCTTGATTTCTTTACTCCAAACAACTTAAACTTATTCTGCTACTTGATTTAATATATGGAATATCGCCAGGCGTGGTGGCGCACGCCTTTAATCCCTGCACTCGGGAGGCAGAGGCAGGTGGATTTCTGAGTTCAAGGCCAGCCTGGTCTACAGAGTGAGTTCCAGGACAGCCAGGGCTACACAGAGAAACCCTGTCTCAAAAAAACCAAAAAAAAAAAAAAAAAAGGAATATCTTTGCTACTAGTTCAGGAAGAAAGATGCCTTGCACACATATATGTATACCACACATGCATACATATGCACATGTAAAATTAATTAACTTAATATAAATGTTAACAGTGAATTAATCTGGCAGCTATATTTCTTTACCTTTCCTAGTCTTCAAAAACAATACAGAGAAGCCAAGATTTATTTCAAGCTATATTTCTATAGCTGGGTAATATTGATTTATAAATAACTCCTATGCAAATTTGGCTACCTACCAGCCATGATCCCAGTTAATACTTGCAGATTTAGCTCTCTCTGCTTTAGATGTTTCTTCCCATGATGTCTTCTCAGACCCCTTCCTTCTCTCCCCAAACTCCAAAACTCTTCTTTGCCTCTCTCTTCCCTTGGCTAGTGGAAGTTTCCGCCCTTTTCTCTCTTTTGCCCAACTGTTGGGTGATCAGCATTTATTGACAAGGCTGAGAATAAATTGTGAGAATTGTTTACACATATTTGAGACAGATTCTGGACCATTACCGTGCTGTGTTTGGATTGAAACAAGATATGAGAGCAGAGAAATCAGCATTTGAACAACACAGCCTTTACATAGTGCACAAAAGACTACGCCTATACATACACACATACACCGCATCTACTACATAAACCCATATACATATGCTGTACATACATATACCACACACACACCACATGCACATATACACTACCTGTACATGTAGAGAGAATATCTTGTGTATTATATGGGTGTATCATCTGTCAATTAAAAAACTTACAGCCTATAGGAAGGATAGAATAGAAGGTGGGGCATCCAGTAGTCAGAAAGAATTCTGGGACAGAGTCTGGCATGGGAAGAGTCACCAGAGAAACATGAGGAGTAGATATTTGGTCCTTGAGTAGAGGTAACTAGGCATGTGACAGAATGTAGATTGGTATAAATGGGTTATTTTAAATTATTAGCTATATGGCCTAGGTATTTGTAAATATATTTTGAGTCTTGAGTTGTTATCTCTGGGGAACTTGGGCCTGGGAGGAAAATAGCCTGTTACACACACATACACATACAGCACACACACACATATACATATACCACACACACATGCTATACACACTCATACCAGGAGGCAGGACAGCGCAGGACATGAATTAATTTACTTTTACCACCCAGCAGGGGTCTATCTTCTGGTTTTCTAGCCTTGGGAGTAGATGGTGTAAGCCTTCCTGGGACCCTGGGTGTGGCCTTTACCTGTTTCAGACATGCTCTTATCCCTGCATTGCTTCATGACAGAAATTGTATTCCTTAGTGCTTTATTGGCTGAAAAGGTCAGACACTTCTGCTCATGTGATCCTTTCTTGGGGCCAGGAAAACCTCGAGGCAGTAGACCATAAAAAGGGCTGTGAGCACCTGCTCAGGGGTTTCTAGAGGCAGGGCCAGGGGAACAGAAGGACCTTTCAGCAGCCAGTTTAGGCCAACTGGGTAGTACTTGCTCAGTGTGCTAGCAAAGCCAGGGCCTGCTTACCAGTCTGTGGAGAAGGTGCTGCACTCTGGGCAGACACACTGGCATTAACCCTGATGTGCCCTGTCACTAATTGTCCTGGTTTGACTTAGCTCAAGTGGCTTGTGTGAGGTAACCCAGGAATGCTGTGAGATAGTCACACTCCTGGTGCCTCAAGCTGGGCTTTGTTTACTTCATGCTAGCTGCTCAAGCCCTGTTTGTATCTCAGTGGTACTTGCAGATAGTTGGCTGGCTCTGTTCTGAGCCTGGATGAGCACTCCTGGCCAGCCCCACAGATGGCTTCCACATACAGATAAGGTTGAGAATTGTTGGTGAGAACTAATTTTCTCCCTTTCTGGCTTAAAAAGGAAGAAGAAGAATGAGAAGAAGCAGATCACATTCTGGCTGGGCAGGTTTACAGGGCTATGGGTTCCGTAGGAACAACACTTGGCTTTCAACTTATAGGGGAAGGAAGGTTGCTGCTCGTGCCAGTAGTTGTCTCTCTTCCACAACTGCTGTGGTTTCTTGCAGCCAGGGTTTTGCTTGTCTGTTCCCTGCCCCACTCCTTCATACTTCTTGTCCTTGAGCTGAAGTCTGCCCTGTGTCATGTGCACCCGGGGTAATCACCAACTTGTAAATTCCACTGTGTATCAGGGTCACTTTTGCCAGGTCCAGACCTTGCTGAGCCAGTGAACTGCTGCAGCCACTCAAAGCTAACACCAACACCAAGGGTGGGCACGGCTCTCATTGCTCTTCCCTGCAGGGAGAGCAGCCTGATAACAAATGAGCTTGTGTAGTAACCCACACACAGCCTGGCTCTGTCACTTGTATACTGAATGGCCTTGACCTGGGCACTTAATACTGTCATCTATAAAAATTTACATCTATAAAAATAGAAGGTTATGTTAAAGCTCAAAAGAGATAATAGTGCAGTTCTCCATGAGTGCTAGCTCTGTCTTTCAGACTGATTTCCTGAGCACTCTGAGTTCCTAGAACATGCTTGGGCATTGTGAGGAAGCTCTCTTGATGAAACTGCACAGGCCTTGTCTTTCCTGTCTGGGTGAATGAGAAAGCATCTTACCTATGGCATGTCTAAATGACATTTCTGGTTAGTAATCATATTGAAGATTGTAACCCCCCCCCCACTTCCTTCCTTGTACTTTTGGGGAAGAGGTGGCCCCAATTTCAAAGCTTTTTTCCTTTGGTGCTGCCCAGAAAGGAAACCGTTGCTCCTGGTTAGTGAGTCATTCTTCCTGAAGCTCACTTTTTAAATGAGTTGCTGGGAGATTCTGGATGTGCAAAAGGATTTGAGGCTGAACAAAGCAGGACCTTTGCTGTCAGTTTCTTGCAGGGGCACAGAGCTTCCCACAGGCCTCTGTTCCTCATGCTCCTGTCCCTGGACTGTAGGGGGTATACTCCTCCTGTTCTGGGGCAGGTCAACTCTGCCTATGTGTGTTCGGCTACCTTTTAGTATATGTCTTCTAGAGGCTTCTCATCCTTCTGTGCAGTTTGGACAGCTGAGTGGTAACCACTAACCACGGGGCTGGACCACCAGTTGCTAAGGGTGTGGGTCTCAGTGTCTCAGTGTCACGTTTGCCTCCACCCACCCCGCCCTCCCCCTAAGCTTTCTTTGTGTCACCCCTGCCTCTGCCAGCAGAGAATGGAAGCTAGGTCTCTATTTAAAAGGGAGAGCTGGCAGCAGAGACTGGGGGCAGAGCTCCGGCCTCAGAGCATGTTTGGTTTTCTGTGTGGTTTGTTTTTTAATGTGTGTGAGACTGCAGGCCCATCTAAAATGAGAGGGCTGGGGAAAGAAGCTGAGGAAGAGCGAGGGGGCGTTGCTTTGATTCTGGTATACACAGTCCAGCCTCAGAAAGCCAGGAAAGTCAGTCAGTCGTTCTACTGTGTGGTACAAGCCTGGTCATTCTGATAACAACTCAAACTGGCCAGGCCTTGGTCTCTGAGTGCCCATAAGCACCTTATCTGAGGAGCTGGCTGCCAGGACCTGCTGTGCTCACCCACCTCCCCATACACTGCTCCTGTGCAGAGTAGGCTTGTAAGCATAGACTACAGTCTTATCATTTGATGACCTAAATCCTAGTTGTCTTCCTGGACCCTATTTTAGGGGGGAGAAGGTGGAGCCCAATGAGCGTATTGACTCATGCTGGTATTTATTCCTCTCTTGGATTTTGTAAGTGAATTTATGTTTTTGAGAGAAGGGAGCCTGAGTTTTTGCTTAGGACACATGAGCCTAATATTGAGAAGCTACTTTGCTTGGTACCGCTCTGCAGGAAAGAGTATATATACTTCAGTCTAGTGAAGACTTGCTGTTAACCCCGTGGAAAGGGCTGGATGTCAGCGGCAAGAGCAGGTCATCAGGGAAGCACCTGTGACAGTCTCATTCTAACTCCCTACTTCTGATTTCTCCCTGCAGTTGGAGGCCTCCCTTCCCATTAAGTGCCTCTTTGCATAGCACCGGCCCACCCCCACGCTCACTGGTACTACTACAGAGCAGCGCGCCATGGCGGGTCGAGGAGGTGCAGCACGACCCAATGGACCAGCTGCTGGCAACAAGATCTGTCAGTTTAAGCTGGTCCTCTTGGGCGAGTCTGCCGTGGGCAAATCCAGCCTGGTCCTCCGCTTTGTCAAGGGGCAGTTCCACGAGTACCAGGAGAGCACAATTGGAGGTGAGTGAGCAAAGCGAGTCAGGCCAGAGGGGTCTCCTGGAGGAAGACTGCACAGGAAGAAACCAGATCTGTCTGGCCTGGCAACACCTTTTTGTCAATGGGCCCTGGGGTTGAATCCAGCAGTCGGTCTTCATGAATCGTCCCAAAAAGCAAGAGTGCTAAGAATTACCCAGGGATTGAAAACTGGCATCCTGCTCTGATCTAGCCTCTTTATCAGTTGTGTGGATATGAGGTCTTTTTTTTCCTACAGGGCAGTATGAGTGTCCTGTCCTCTGCTGCTGACCTTTGTTCTTTCTCTGATTCCCCATTGGTCAGCATTTAGGATGTGAATAAGCTCTGGGCACAGTCTCTCACGTCCATAGTCAGTGGGAGCCTCAAGAGGCCAGGGCCACCCTTGGATTGGAGTCCTTCTTCTCTGCTCTCTTGGTTGGTAGGAGAGTTCCAGGCAGCTGGAAACAGAATAAGCCATGTCAGCAGTCTTCTCACTGCCTCCTCAGCTCTGTCAGGAGCTAGAGAGGGGGAAGTAAGCTGGCAGCCCAGGCTCCTCAGTGGGCTGGGCAGGCGGCCGGGGGAGGGGGGGTTGTTTAACAAGGAAAACAGCTTCCCACAGAACTGTCATAATCCTCTACTGGGTCCAGGGTATGGGGAACCCTACCTGTCTACCTGTCTGTCCCAGCTCCAGGATTCTCCTTCAAAGCATGTTTGCCTTAGCCTCATACATCTCTAGTCAGTGTGAACCTCAAGAGGCCAGAGCCACCCTTGGACTTGAGTCCTTTCTCTGTTCTCTTGGTAGGAGATTTCTAGGCAGCAGTATTCCTGTCTCAGGTGGCATCTGTATTCAAACCACAGGCTGGCCATACAGGAACAATTCTGGGTCACAGTGGGGATGGTGGCTAGCTGGAGTGCCTGGAGGTGGCAGGGGTGGTTGGGAAGCCAGCCACCCAGCCACAGCCTGGCAGCAGGACAGTGTATATTTCCCAGAGAGAATGCCTTCCCGAAACTGAAGGTCACAGTCACCTGTGAACTAAAATGGGTCTGTGAAGGGCAGTGGAAGGAAGGCTAAGGGGATGAGGTCTTACCTTTTCAGGCTTGGCATCAGGGTTCCCCCGTGCCTCCCTTTTCTGGCCCCTGCTGTGCTTTGCAGGATGGCTCTAAAATGGCTCAAGTGCAGGCACTTCCCAGACCACACACAGGAGCACAAGCCCCACCTGCCCTGTGTGGACAGGCTTCTACATGCCAGAAGCAACAACCCAGAGTAAGTCAGGATGGTTTCCAGTTCTTCCTTGCCTAATGACACCACCTTTTCTCTTGCAGCGGCTTTCCTCACACAGACTGTCTGCTTAGATGATACAACGGTCAAGTTTGAGATCTGGGACACAGCTGGCCAAGAGCGCTATCACAGCCTGGCCCCGATGTACTATCGGGGGGCCCAAGCAGCCATTGTGGTCTATGACATCACCAACACAGTAAAGACTTTCCTTCTTTTCTCTTTGTCCTTCATTTCTGTGAATCCCCAAGAAATGGGTTATAAAAACCTCATTTTGGGGGCTGGAGAGATGGCTCAGCAGTTAAGAGCACTGACTGCTCTTCCAGAGGTCCTGAGTTCAATTCTCAGCAACTACTTGGTGGCTCACAACCACCTGTAATGGGATCTGATGCCCTCTTCTGGAGTGTCTGAAGACAGAGACAATGTACTCACATAGATAAAATAAATCTTAAAAACAAACAAACAAACAAAAACTCATTTCAGACCACTCAGCCTTCTGTTCTGGGGTGGTGTATGGGCGGATTTCCTGTTGACTGGGGCGCTCTCATAAGAATCTTTAGGGGTGATGTTTCAGATGCCTATGGCTATGCCAGTTTGCATTTGCAACTGAGTAACCCTGAGTAGACTATTTATTTCCTCTGTCCCTTTGACATTGCAATCCTGTCTCCTCAGGATACATTTGCACGGGCTAAGAATTGGGTGAAGGAGTTACAGAGGCAGGCCAGCCCCAACATCGTCATTGCACTAGCGGGGAACAAAGCAGACCTGGCCAGCAAGAGAGCTGTGGAGTTTCAGGTAAAGTGACAGATCTTGGGGAAGGGTGCATTGGCTCCGTAAGGGAGGCCTCCCCAGGCTGCCTGGGCCCTGTAAGGTGGCAGGCAGTGGCAACTCTCATCTGCTATCCTCTCAGGACTCAAGCACAGGCCATAAAGGAATTGTCTTTGTGTTGTGGGAGGTGGGTGGATAGGTAATATTTCTGCACATTTGCTTTGTAAGCTAAATGGACTGAAGCAGTACTTTTCTAGGCAATGCATGCATGTAAACTTCAAATACTCCAACAAGGCCTAGAGAATGAGTTTAGTGTCTTTAATCCTAGAAACTCAGCCTCTCTTACCCAGAATTCCCAGGTTTTGGTTTTCCCAAAAATTTACATATCTTTTACTTTACATAGTGGATGGGAATATGCTGTGTACCACATGTACTGTATGTTACAGTGTCCTATGTTTGTAGGGATGGGGAGCAGGGAGTATCTCATGTAGTATGTAGCCCAGGCTGCTGGCCTTGAATTCCTGAACCTCTTGTTTCTTCTGGGGTTACAATCATGAGCCTCCACTCCCCTCAGTTCATCTTTGGGCCAGTTCCTAACTCAATGGCCTCCTGGATTGTTTATAACCATTGAGGACTAGAGACAGTGCTGCTGGTGGCATCCACATATTCTCATGCTTTTGTCCAGATGTGCAGGCATAGTGCAGGAAATCTCTCTCCAGAAGGATCTTTCACCTGGTGATTTTGAAGAACAAGTAGACAGAGAGGACCTAGGGAAGCTATTAAGAATCTGCCAATATTTGTGAGCTGTGAGGTGCGGTGTGTGAGTGGAGAGCAGGTGATGCTAGTGTTGGGGAGACCCAGAACAGGGGAACCCTAAGCCTGAATCAACCCCTGCATTTGCCCAGTCAGTCTCTTGATTTATAAGGGCAGAGACCAAGGAAGATTTTATCCTGGGTCTTAACCCTGCCATCTGCCATGTTTCCCTCCCACTCTCTTCCTCACATGCCTGAATCAGGAAGCACAAGCCTATGCAGATGACAACAGTTTGCTGTTCATGGAGACGTCTGCGAAGACTGCAATGAACGTGAATGAAATTTTCATGGCAATAGGTAAATTGTCTCTCCCTGTCCTTCCCCTGAGCAGAACAAGACTCTGTGTGCTGGTCTCTAATGGGTCTGTGGGATATCTTCCCTAACAGAATTTTTACCATTTAAACTGATAAAACTGAGCTGGAGAGATGGCTCAGTAGTTAAGAGCACCGGCTGCTCTTCCAGAGGTCATGAGTTCAATTCCCAGCTCACAATCATTGGATCTGATTCTGGTGTGTCAGTGACAATGTGCTCATATACCTAAAATAAAATAAAAATTAAATAAAATAAACTGATAAAATTGTCTAGCTGACTCCCAGATGCAAAACTTTCTAATGTCTGGACCAGTCTAAGTGTTATACTCCCTGCCCATGTCAGAGCCTTTTATTGCCATCTCTTCCCCCATAGGACTTTAGCTCATTTGCCTCAGGAATCCTTCTGTCTATGAGTTCAAATCCTGGCAATGCCGGTTGTCACTCTGGTTTTGGGCAAGTTCTCTGCTTCAGTTTCTAGAGACACACAGTATACCTGGCACACAAGCCCTCCAGTATTCTGGTTGTCACTGATTAGGGGAGAGTGTTAGGGTGACCCCAAGACACATTTCCCCTTCTCTTCCAAACAGCTAAGAAGCTTCCCAAGAATGAGCCCCAGAATGCGGCTGGGGCTCCAGGCCGAACCAGAGGTGTGGATCTGCAGGAGAGCAACCCAGCCAGCCGGAGCCAGTGCTGCAGCAACTGAGCCCCCTTACCTGCCACTGCCCCCACTCCTCACCACAGTGACCCGACCGACCGGAATCTACTCTAACCAATCGCACTTAACAACTCGGGCCACCACTGGGGGCAGGGGACGGGTCCATCAAGAATTCTCCGCATAACTTTGATCCTAGGCCGGAGGGAGTTATTCCACCTGCACCTTTCTGTACAAATACTAATTCAATTTTAAGTCTTAAGTCACTTTTTTAATATATATGATCTTCTGTTCTTCCCAGTTCCCTTTCTACTGCTCCCCCACTTGCCCTTTGCTGGTAGTAGCCATGCTCCTGTGCTCCTCATCCGTGGGGACAGGGCTTGGAGCAGTCACCCTTCCTTTCCTTCTTGCTGGAGAGCAGACTCAGCAAGAGCACCCACATCTTAACTTGTTGGGAGCAGTCTTAGGCTGGGGCAGTAGGCAGGCCCTGGGCTGTGGAAGGGACAGGCTGCTCTTCCCTCAGCTGATTGTCAATCAGGCTGCAGCCTCCTCCCCATCTGACTCCCAGCTGGGAGAAACCGCAGCATTACTTAAGCATCCTTTGTGACAGCCGGATGGACACCCATGGCCCAGGATCCCCCCCACCCTTGGTCACTCTGACCTCTGGCTCTGAGCCCTGTTCTGACCAAATCACGATGATGAGTATTTGGGGGTGGGTGGGTAAGGGGGGGGGAGTGGGAGGGATGGAACCAACTTTTTCTGTATTTTGTATTGTATGTTTTCTTCACCATGTAACCAATCAGTATCTTGTCAATATAGTCAGCCGATCGATCGACTTCACGCTTGTCTTCCTCGTCCTTCTCTGGCAGCTGATCAGGCCACACATAATCTCTTTGTTTTTCCTGAAGTTAATTTAAATGAATCATCCAGTCTCATTAAATGGCTCTACTCCCTGTGTGTGAGAGGATGCTGGTGGTCATGGTAACCAAAAGAAAGAAGCCCTATTGTTGGCAGTTCTGATGGTGGAAGAGGATAGGACTGACCTGGGGCTGACATCTGGCTCCCCCAGCTTACATTAAAGGATATGCAACCTGTATTTGAAGATTGTTGGTGTCTGAAGTGACCTGTGAGGGTTTTGTGATAGGACCGCATTAGGACTCAGACCCTTTTTTTTTTTTTTTTAATCCTCTCCCTGACACCGAGTACTGGTACAGGAACACCGAGTACTGGTCGTAATGCCGGTGCTACAGCCCATCACTACCTCTGTCCTTCCTGACACCTCCATGCCAGGTTCAACACTCTCCATCCTGGTTCAGGACCATCTGCTGATTCTGAACATGGCAACAGCTAGGCTGTCCCAGCTCTCTGCTGCTCCCTGCTGGAGCTATTGCTATTGGCTAAATCCATACACACCCCCAGTTTATCTCGGGGGGGGGGGGGGCAGAAGCTTGATTATTGGTGTACTTACTACCACCTTGAGATGCCTCCCCTGATCATCCCACTCCCTACAGCTCCAACCCTTCACCCTCAGGAAAAAAGCAGAGGGACTTAAGGCTGTTGCATACCTCGGTTTAATACATTAGGGTAGGTTGGAGCACCTAGGGCCTCCCCTCCTGAGTCTCAGGGCCTACTCTGTTTGGGCTTCATCTCTTCACCCTCAGGAAGAACGCTGAGAGACTTTAAGGCTTCTTCCCACTTTCGTTGTTTAAGGAGCACTTAGGGCAGGCATCCCTTCCTGGGTTTCTGGAACTGGCCTGTTTGGGCTTCAGGGAGAGGTAGGCACTTGTTTTGTCCCCTGAGCCACAGATGGCCAGAGGGGGTCAGGCTGCAGGTCATGGCTGCAGGATCTAAGGTCGACGGGAGCTGCAATTGTCGGTGAACACTCTGCTCAATGCGGTAGCGGCCCTTGCTCGGGTCATTCGACTCGTGTTGCCGCTGGCCGGTCACCGTCAGGTTCTGGCCCTCTATCCGCACCACCAAGTCCTCCGGAGCGAAACCTTGGGCATCCACCTTCATCTGGAAACTTGGGGTCTGACAGCCATTGCCCTGCACCTCATCCCTGAGCAGCCTCACTGGTAGAGTGGCCACTTGATTTCGTTCAGCAAGGGCTACGCTGGGACATCGGGAAGCTACCCGGTTTTCCCCGGGTTCGCACTGCCCAGTGGAGAAACTGCTCCCTACCCGCTGCATCCGAGAGAGCAACTGCTGCCTGAGGGCGCGAGGGTTCCCCAACCCCCCTTCGGGGCGGGTGCGAAGAGGAAGGGCCCGCCCACTCTTCCCATCCAGAAGGGCAAACGCTCTAGTCGCTTTGTCTATGTTCCTTGTTAGCAGTGCAGCTTTTGTCCGGGACGTGCTTCTTCTGGGCCCTTCTCTTATATCAGAGGGCAGGAAGGAGGCTGTGAAGGAAGTGGATCACCTGAATGTGCAGGATTACAGCTCCATCCTGGGAGCTGATGGGATTTAGCAACGGGGTTGAAAAGGTCTGGCTTGCTCTGCCCTGGCCTGCCCTGTCCTACCCTGCCCTGCCCTTTTAAGAATCGGGCCTGGGGCAAGGAAAATTGTTCTCTGGACTGAGCCAAAAGAGAGGGCCTTCCTGATCTTCCAGGAAGAACTATCTCTCCATGACCTTTCACAGTCTACCTCTACAATGAGAAGAAACTGGCTATTTCTTTGGCTTCACTCCTTCCCGCCCCCCACTAAGGGGTGGGCAGGGAAAAAGATGGGAGATCGGATGGAAGGGTATGAGGTCAGGAATCCTCTCCAGCTTCAAAGCTGGCTAGGCAAGCCATAAGTGGGGACCACCCCCTACCCTCCGCATCTTCAATGTTGGGCTGGCGCTGTCTCTCTGGTTCTTTAGTTCTCAGCACACACACCCTCTCCTGCCTCTCTTTCCTGCCCACTTCCCAACACACATACACACACACACACACACACACAAATGCCGGTGCACGAACACACATTCATCAGCAGCATGGCCCACAGCTATGTCTCTTTGTTCTTTTGAAAATAAAACGCTTTCTGTTTAACAGCAACCCAAGTATAGAAAAAGCTGATTGTCACTGGGCAGTGGTGGCTCACACCTTTAATCCCAACGTTTGGGAGGCAGAGGCAAGCGGATTTCTGAGTTCGAGGCCAGCTTGGTCTACAGAGTGAGTTCCAGGACAGCCAAGGCTACACAGAGAAACCCTGTCTCCAAAAAAAAAAAAAAAAAAAAGCTAATTGTCAAAGTTAATTTATGTGTGAACAACACAGTACAAATAGTAGAATTAATGTTACATTTTATCTCTGTTGTAGCTGCAAGCCTTAGTCCGCAGCCACAATGGGGCAGGCTTTTGCAATGTGGGAGCCAACCCCAGGCTCAGGCCTGTTCTTCCACCTATGGACTTTAAAAGGGCAGCATCCACAAATCCTCCAGACTGCCAGTGTTCTGGGGTGCCTCTTGTTCCCAAGAGGATAGTAATTGTCACTATCTCGGATGGCTTAAAAATAATTAGAATAAAGTAGTGGTTAAACCTAGGATGCTCAACCAAGCGACATTTGGTTGTCTGGAACCAAGAAAAAGAAAGAAAGGTCTGGAAGGCCAAAGGATGAGAAGCGGCAAAGGAAGACTACGACTCCCATCGTGCGCCGGGGCCGCGACGCCTGCGCACTGTGCGCCGGTTGCCCATGCGGCCCTAGGGCTGGGAGCGCGGCGCCGCTCCGCTGCGGGGGAGGCCATGGCGGAACCTTCCCAGGCCCCAAACCCGGTCCCGGCAGCGCAGCCCCGGCCCCTTCAATCCCCAGCCCCTGCCCCAACTTCGACTCCTGCGCCCAGTCCGGCTTCAGCCTCCACTCCGGCCCCGACTCCGGCACCAGTTCCTGCCCCAGCTGCAGCCCCAGCTGGGAGCACAGGGACTGGGGGGGCCGGGGTAGGAAGTGGGGGGGATCCGGCTCGACCTGGCCTGAGCCAGCAGCAGCGCGCTAGCCAGAGGAAGGCGCAAGTCCGAGGTCTGCCGCGTGCCAAGAAGCTTGAGAAACTAGGGGTCTTCTCAGCTTGCAAGGTGGGGGCGGGGCCTAGGGCGAAAGGGGCGGGGCTTGGGGCATCCAAGGGGATGGGGTGGGAATGGGGCGAAGCTCTAGGCTTAGAGCCGCTCTTGAGCTTGGGGTACAGCATCAGGGGACTGATCCTTCCGCCTCCAGGCCAATGAAACCTGCAAGTGTAATGGCTGGAAAAACCCCAAGCCCCCCACCGCACCCCGCATGGACCTCCAGCAGCCAGCTGCCAACCTGAGCGAGTTGTGCCGTAGCTGTGAGCACCCCTTGGGTAAGGCAGGCACCATCTTTGGAGCTGGGGCGGAGGGCAGGAGCCAGGTCCTGTTTGAACAGGGTGACATAAGTACCACAGAGCTTCTTAGAGAAACCAGAGACTTTCTAAGGAAAATATTGGGTAGGGAATAAATGTGAATGTCCCATGGAAGGAAAAAAGGAAATCTGCCTAGGTAGCAGGGAGCTACCAAGGGCTGATGGGAGAACTGAGAACACTGGGTCTCCCTGTCTGTCAAGAATTGGAGAATCAAAGGTGTGTCTCGGCTAGTTCGGAGGAGGTACAAGAATCAGGCCCCGGAAGCTCTTCTGTTCTTCCCAGCCCTAATGTAACCATCTTGCAGCGGACCATGTGTCCCACCTGGAGAATGTGTCAGAGGAAGAGATTAACCGGCTCTTGGGAATGGTAGTAGATGTAGAAAATCTGTTCATGTCTGTTCACAAGGAAGAGGACACAGACACCAAACAAGTCTATTTCTACCTCTTCAAGGTGAGTTTTCACGGAGTAAAGATGGTGAAGCTTTTGGTGTGTGTTGGGGATCCTGCTCTCTACTACTCCTCTTTTTCCCCCATCCCTCTTCCATACAGCTCCTGCGAAAGTGCATCCTGCAGATGACACGGCCAGTAGTGGAGGGGTCCCTAGGCAGCCCCCCATTTGAGAAGCCTAACATTGAGCAGGTAGGACGGGCATGTAGCAGGGTTAAAGGCGACTTAAGAGGGTGGAGAGCTTGTTTTATTTCGTCAAGCTGAGAACAGGAGAGAGGTTTGAGGAAGGGACATGGTGTTTGCTGACCTCAGAGTGGGTGTGGAAGTTGGAATGGTCAGAGGTTCTCTTCACAGAGTCCCCTCCTATTTGACATGGCTCTGTTCTGTTGGCTTCCACACCTCCTCCTGATTTTGTCCCCTCCTTACTCCTCAGGGTGTACTGAACTTTGTGCAGTACAAATTTAGCCACCTGGCCCCCCGAGAGCGGCAGACAATGTTTGAGCTCTCAAAGATGTTCCTGCTCTGCCTTAACTACTGGAAGCTGGAGACACCTGCTCAATTCCGGCAGCGATCCCAGTCTGAGGATGTGGCTACCTACAAGGTCAATTATACCAGGTAAGCCCAGGCAGGGCCTTACAGGGGAGGCTTGTACAGCCAGTCCGGTGGTCCCCACCCTCCCTCACCTGCCGCTCCACCTCCCCCAGATGGCTCTGTTACTGCCACGTGCCCCAGAGCTGCGACAGCCTCCCCCGATACGAGACCACCCACGTGTTTGGCCGAAGCCTTCTGCGGTCTATTTTCACTGTCACCCGCCGGCAGCTGCTGGAAAAATTTCGGGTGGAGAAGGACAAACTGGTACCTGAGAAGAGGACCCTCATCCTCACTCACTTCCCCAAGTAAGGCTCAGTCTGGCCTCCTGGGATTTTGCCCCAAATTCATGTCCTTGCTGTTGTCCCCTTTCTTCCAGGAAGGCTTCCTGGATTGGTCCCTCCTCTCCCTCCATGGGCCTTCTGGGATCTAGGTGTCTACCTGGCAGATTTGCCCATGGCCCAGCAGCTACTTGCTAGTATGTGCTAGTCTGGGGATGGCAGGTACATGGCCCAAGCTAACGCTAACCCCTTTCAGCCCCCTGATAGATAGATTGTTACTAATAGTTTTCTCTGGGCACCTGGATACCCTCAGAGCCCCTCCTACCACAGTGCTCTGAGAAGTCAAGAGTTTACTTTTGAGATGAAGCCGTTACCGTCTCTGTGCTCGTCCTTTCTCTGTGCTCGTCCTTTCTCTGTGCTCGTCCTTTCTCTATACGTTTGCCTCTGTTGTGCCACATCCTCTTCCCATTCGAATCTGGGAACAAGCATGTGGGAACAAGAGGTGACAAGATTGGGTTATTCTAGACCAATCTGATAGATAGGGGACTAAGGCAATTCAGGTGACTGGGTGGGTGCCCTGCCTAGCCACACAGCATAGGATGGCATCCGCTCAGACCCATTCTTCTTGGCTATACATCATGACAAAATTGGGTCTCCGGTCTCTATCCTGGCTGTGTCCTATCCTGAGCAGGAGAGGACCTGATCCCCACTCAACATACTAAGCCTTCCCAGACAGCAGAAGCTGTTGTCTCCTCCTACCCACTGAGAACAGGGTCTGTCTGTCTGGCCTCTCATCCCTCTGGGGTCTGGCCCAGGCAACTCCTCATTGAAGGCTGGAGTCATGGGACAGTTATACCCTTCCTACAGGTTTCTGTCCATGCTTGAGGAAGAGATCTACGGGGCAAATTCTCCCATCTGGGAGTCAGGCTTCACCATGCCACCTTCGGAGGGAACGCAGCTGGTGCCCCGGCCAGGTAAGTGGCACAATAGCTCTACAGGGTATGCTTGGCTGCCCTGGCCTGCTGCCTCTGGGACAATAGTGGTAGGGTATGGTATCATCGGGAAGATACCATGGAGCTTGGCGGTGGTGGTGCACGCTTTTAATCCCAGTAGGGAGGCAGAGGAAGGCGGATTTCTGAGTTCGAGGCCAGCCTGGTCTACAAAGTGAGTTCCAGGACAGCCAGGACTACACAGAGAAACCCTGTCTCAAAAAAAAAAAACCAAAAAACAAAAACAAAATAAAATAAAATAAAAAAGAGAGCTTGGGGCTCAGACAGGGCTGAGAGGGCCTGAATGCTTCTAAAGGCCCTGCCATGCCCTCACCACCACACCCTCCACTCCCCATCCTTGATTTCCTCTCTCTTGCAGCCACGGTCAGTGCAACAGTTGTACCCAGCACACCCATCTTCAGTCCTTCCATGGGCGGAGGCAGCAACAGCTCCCTGAGCCTAGATTCCACAGGGACTGAGTCCATGCCAGGTGGGTACTTGACCACTGACCACTGGCCCACATTCACCCTGGCCTCCACACTTCCTGCTATCCCGGGATGACCCTGTCATCCTCCCCAGCAGGGGAGAAGAGGAAGCTTCCTGAGAACCTGACCCTGGAGGATGCTAAGCGGCTCCGAGTGATGGGTGACATTCCCATGGAGCTGGTCAACGAGGTCATGCTGACTATCACTGACCCCGCTGCCATGCTGGGGCCTGAGGTAGGGAGCCCAGTCTGTTGGCCTGTGGGAGAAGGGATCCCCACCTCCACCTCACCCCGAGGCCCTTGCTTTACACCCTTCTTCTGCCTAGACAAGCCTGCTTTCGGCCAACGCAGCTCGAGATGAAACGGCTCGCTTGGAAGAACGGCGGGGAATCATCGAGTTCCACGTCATTGGTAACTCCCTGACACCCAAGGCCAACCGGCGCGTGCTGCTCTGGCTGGTGGGGCTGCAGAATGTCTTTTCCCACCAGCTGCCAAGAATGCCCAAGGAATATATCGCCCGCCTTGTCTTTGACCCGTGAGTCCCCAGGGGGACCCCAGCCCCTCAGCCGCTTGACTTCTCAATCCCACTACACTGGACGCTCTCTTAACAGGGCTCCACCTTTCAGGGTTCCGTTGTTCTCATCCCTGATGACACTTCCCTATTTCAGGGCTGAGGGACCTGGGGAGCGAGGAGAGGACAGGTGAGTTCCATGACGTGTCCCCTCTCTCTTAGGAAGCACAAGACCCTGGCCTTGATCAAGGATGGGCGGGTCATCGGTGGCATTTGCTTCCGAATGTTTCCCACTCAGGGCTTCACGGAAATCGTCTTCTGTGCTGTCACCTCAAATGAGCAGGTCAAGGTGAGCACCGTGCCCCTGCCACGACCCCGTTCTTCCACCTGCCTCTGAATGTGGACCAAGCCAGCCAAAACGGCAGGGTAGCTGTGCCCCGGCCCTTCTTGTATCGACCAGACATTTCCACAAACTCCCACAGGGTGGCAGCTTTATTTTGGTAACTGATCATTGAGAAAATACTGGTTTTTTAAAAAAGTACCACGCTGGGCAGTGGTGGCGCATGCCCTTTAATCCAAGCACTCAAGAGGCAGAAACAAGGATCTCTCCGAGTTCGAGGCCAGCCTAGTCTACTATGTGAGTTCCAGGACAGCCAGAGAAACTCTGTCCTGAAGAAACAAACAAGAAAAAGTACCCAAATCAGCAGTGATTTTTTTTTTTTTTTGTTGTTGTTGTTGTTGTTCTTTTCTGATGTTGGGATAGAACGCAGGGCCCTGTGCACACTAGGCAAATGCTCTACCAGTGAGTTCTACTCCCAGCAATCAGTATTTTTATGTTAACCTTAGGGACTTTCTGTTTCAGAGGAGGGCTCATGTAGCCATGTCCAGCCTTAAGCACACTGTGTAATCCAGGGGACCTTAGACTTGTGACCCACTTCTCCCTGCCTCCAGCTTGCTAGGGTTACAGGTGTGCACCACCACACCAGGTCTTATCCATTGCCGGGCATTGAACCCAGGTCTTTGTGCACTCTGAGCAGGTGTTCTACTAACTGAGCTCCACCGCAAGGCAGCCACACTTTTAAAGTGACCCTTGGTTTCTTCACAGGAAGATTTCCATACCTTGGGGAGTTGATAGTCCCAGCTTCTGTCTTTTTTTCCACAACAAACTACTTTTGGGCTTTTTGTTCTCCTGTCTTGTGTCCTGACATGAACAGGCCTCTGCGACCCCTTTCTGCTCTCTCCCTTTATTCTAAAACCCCAAGTGTGGGGCCAACAGCTGTGTTGGGTTGGAGCCCAGCTCTGCTGCCTCTGTGGTCCACTGACCTCAGACTGTTCTTTGTGTAGCTGGCTTTCAGGGGTTTTTTTTTGGTGTTGTTTTTTTTCTGTGAAATGGGGCTTTTAATACCTGGTCGTGGGCTAACTGTCAAATGGGTCTTTGAAGAATCAAGCGTTGACTCTGGCCCTGAGCAAGCACCTAGAAATCCTTCGCTGATAGCCACCTGTCCTCTCTGCCTTGGCTTTTCCATCTCCTTTCCACCCTGTTCCTTCTTCCCCACAGGGCTATGGCACCCACCTGATGAACCACCTAAAGGAGTACCACATCAAACATAGCATCCTTTACTTTCTCACCTATGCCGACGAGTACGCCATTGGCTACTTCAAAAAGCAGGTAAGCCTTGGTCTCACTATACCTGCTGTCTGGGGCCCTGATCCAGTAGTAGAGTCCCCTGGCACCAGTGAGAAAGGGCCCACCCCTGTCTGTCTTCTCCCTACCTTTGCCACCCAGTGAAGAACAAGGCCAGGGATTAGAAGGTCCTTTTGGGGGATGGCAGGAGGTGAGGAGCAGCCTGCAGCCTCTGCAGGGACAGAGGCAGTTCTCACACTGCTACCTTGATATTCAGAGATACAGAAAGAGACGCGCTATGTGCTGTCTCTCAGTCCATCCTGGAGAAGTGGCTGTGAACGTTAGAGAGTCCTTACTGATGGGCTGTGTCTGAACTCTCCATTCATCTAGGGCTTCTCCAAGGACATCAAGGTGCCCAAGAGCCGCTATCTGGGCTATATCAAGGACTATGAAGGAGCGACGCTGATGGAGTGTGAGCTGAATCCCCGCATCCCCTACACAGAGCTGTCCCACATCATCAAGAAACAGAAAGAGGTGCACATGTGTCTCCATAGGGATTTTGTGGGTGTGCACAGGGAAGTTTATGTACAGAGACAATGTAGTATGTGTATGTATGTGTGTGGTAGAGACAGGCCAGGTTTTAGGTTCCTGCCCTGCCTCTTAGAAAAAGCCAAAAGTAGATGTTACCACTTACTGACCATGGCCTTGGGGGTGATTGGGCCTGAGTTGGCCCCCCTCAGACTCTCTCTTCCTCAGATCATCAAGAAGTTGATTGAGCGCAAACAGGCACAGATCCGCAAGGTCTACCCTGGACTCAGCTGCTTCAGAGAGGGAGTGAGGCAGATCCCCGTGGAGAGCGTCCCTGGCATTCGTGAGCAGGGGCCTTGGCTGAAAGGGCAGGAGGGCATGCTCAGGGCATGGGCAGGCATTCTGAGGGATGTTTTCTCCCCCTCTGCAGGAGAGACAGGCTGGAAGCCACTGGGAAAGGAGAAGGGGTAAGTATTTGTTCAGTCAAGGGGAATGAGCACAGGAATTGGGGGCCCGAGCGTGTGTGTGTGTGTGTGTGTGTGTGTGTGTGTGTGTGTGTGTATGTGTGTGTGTCTGTGTGGTTGGGCAAGAAGAACCCAGACCTCAGACTTTGTATCTGTCATTTCCAGCAAGGAGCTTAAGGACCCTGATCAGCTCTATACAACCCTCAAAAACCTGCTGGCTCAGATCAAGGTGGGAGGCCAAGGTCCTCTTGTTGGTAACTGAAGTGGGTGGCAGTCTTTGGTTGGGCGGTGAACACTGGGCCTGTCCTCAGCTCCTCTGTTCTCTGTAGTCACACCCCAGTGCCTGGCCCTTCATGGAACCTGTGAAGAAGTCAGAGGCCCCTGACTACTATGAGGTCATCCGCTTCCCCATCGGTGAGGACCGCTCCCAGTCTGACAGGGTAGCCTGACTCCTGTCTGCGCCGAGTCAGGCACCCACAATGGTGGGCAGCCCCAGTATATCCCTTCACCTCTTAAAGTCATTTGCCTTCTCCTTCGTGACCCAGACCTGAAGACCATGACAGAACGGTTGCGCAGTCGCTACTATGTGACCCGGAAGCTCTTCGTAGCTGACCTGCAGCGGGTCATCGCCAACTGCCGGGAGTACAATCCCCCAGACAGTGAATACTGTCGCTGCGCCAGTGCCCTGGAGAAGTTTTTCTACTTCAAGCTCAAAGAGGGAGGCCTCATTGACAAGTAGTCCCCAGCTGGGATCTGCAGCGTCCACCTTCAGCTTCTCAGATCCGTTTGGGTGCTCCCGGCCCCCCTCTCCTGGACTCAGCGGGAGAAACTCCAGCCAGGGCCCCCAGATCTTGCAGACTTTCCGGCCAGCAGGCACTCACTTCCAAGCCTGCAGCTCTCTTCCCACCTTCCGTGCATCCAGCCTTGGGGAGATGTCTGGTCTGGGGCCAGTCCTTTGTAGAATGTCTGGTGGCCAGGGGATGAACTGTTGGTCTTTATCGAGCCATGCAGGCTGAGCATCCTGAGCCTGGTCCACATGCCTGTTTCCCAGGGCTATTCAGTGAGTAGCCTTCACATGGAAACAGCCCAGACTGGAGGAACCATGAGAGGCCTTGGCTCGTCCTACACTGTTGTCTATCTGTCTCCCCAGGATTGGGGACAGGAGGACCATTCATTCCTTGGCATTAATCCCTCAGAGGGAACAATAAAGCTTTTTTTTTTCCCCTGTGTGATTGTTTTTTGGGGGGGTCCAGCTTCAGACTTAGCAGACTGACTTTTGCTTCTCTAGTCCTAACTCTTCTAACCTGAAAGCCTAACTTCAGGCTACACTGGTGCCACCTGACCCTGCAATATATAGTGGGGTGATAGACCTGGCTGACTGCCACCCCTCACCTCCTCTGCTTCAATAACGTCCAGCCTGTCTCCCCTGCAAAGGGAGAGCAAGAGCTTGTCCTTAATGCCTGCCTATTTCCTGACTCCTGGTCCAGGAAACAGGCAGCCAAGGTCAGCACTTCCAGGCCTTAAGCTCAGCCCAGATGGGCAGGGTTACTGCCAACTGAAAACAGATGAGGAAATAGAGAACCCAGGAGCAGTGACAGCCTATTTCTGTCGGTCTCCCTTGCTAGTCTTCGATTTTTTTTTTTGATGGCTGGGTTGGGCTCCAGCTGGCTCCTCCCCTTGTTTCGGTTTCATTTCCAGAGCTCCAGTAGCTTCAGCAGAAACCAGGCTAGTCTGCTATTCATTTCCAAACCCCATCCTAATCCTAGCCAGTGCAGGCTCCAGGTCGGTATCTATGAGTTCTTGGCCAAGAACAGCCTCTACAGCTTACTGGGCTGGCTGGGAGGAAGGAGACGGGTACGTGTTCTGATCCCTCTGCCATTCCAGAATGGAGCTGCGACCCTACCAGTGGGAAGTGATCTTACCTGCTCTGGAGGGCAAGAATATCATTATATGGCTGCCCACTGGTGCTGGGAAGACCCGGGCAGCTGCCTTTGTGGCCAAGAGGCATCTTGAGACGGTAGACAGAGGCAAGGTGGTGGTACTGGTCAATAGGGTGAGTGGTCTGCCCTTCCCGAAGTGGGGTCTCTTAGCTCATCTCTTCTA
Source organism: Mus minutoides (assembly GCA_902729485.2). NCBI lineage: Eukaryota > Metazoa > Chordata > Mammalia > Rodentia > Muridae > Mus > Mus minutoides. The sequence continues at coordinate 54,611 of CACVCL010027569.1, read as the reverse complement.
GATTACTGCTCTGCCAGGTCTTCTCACCTTGGTTCAGGAGATGGCTGGGTCCTGAAACATGTCCTGACATCTTGCTCCTCCCAGCTTCCCCCACCCCAACTCCCAACAACTGCCATTTCCCACCCCCACCCCAATCCAGGTTCTCTTCATTAACTCTTCACTCCCAGGTGCACCTGGTGAACCAGCACGCCGAGGAGTTCAGGCGCATGTTGGATAAACACTGGACCTTAACAACCCTGAGTGGGGACATGGGATCACGAGCTGGCTTTGGCCTGATGGCTCGGAGCCACGACCTGCTCATCTGTACGGCAGAGTTGTTGCAGTTGGCACTCAACAACTCTGAGGAGGATGAACACGTAGACCTCACAGGTGAGGGGAAAGCTTTGACCTGCTTACAGGACGTGCTCCCGGGCAAGCAAGCCCCCTCCCTCTAGGAGAGCCTCGCTTTCATTCCTACCTGCTCCCTGTCTGGGACCCAGCCCAAAGTAGGAAAGGGAAGAGGAAATCTTCAGACAGAATGAGGACTTCACAAAGGAAGCAACAGCGGCAGCGTACCACTGTCTCTCATGTGCCCCCCAGAATTCTCGCTGATTGTGGTGGACGAGTGTCACCACACCCACAAGGACACCGTCTACAACACCATCTTGAGCCGGTACCTAGAACAGAAGCTGAAGAAGGCAGAGCCCCTCCCCCAGGTCTTGGGTCTCACAGCCTCCCCAGGCACTGGAGGGGCCACCAAGCTCCAAGGGGCCATTGATCACATCCTACAGGTCAGCTGAGCCCCTGCTAGCATAGACCTTTGTCTTGCCTCCCAGTCCTACCAGATATTCTCTTCATACTGTGGCTGAGCTGCTCTCTTCCACTACCTTGAGCATATGAGGCTTGTGGGACCCTTTGAACTTACTCTTCCTTTTGCCTGGAGTGCCCTTGCTTTTAAACCTCCACCAGATTCCTTTTCACCATTCAGCAAACAGCCCTGTCATTGTCACAGTCTCCCCTGGACACCCCCCACTACTCTGTCATAGAACTAGTTTTAATTATTTTCGGAGTTTGTTCATGCTGTTTGACCTGGGAACTATGAAAATGGGAACTGCTTTGTTTTTTTTTTTTCTTTCTTTAAAGATTTATCATGCGTACAGCGTTCTGCCTGCAGGTATGCCTACAGGCCAGAAGAGGGCACCAGATCTCATTACGGATGGTCATGAACCACCATGTGGTTGCTGAGACTTAAACTCAGGCTCTGTGGAAGAGCCAGCAACCAGTGCTCTTAACCTCTGAGTCATCTCTCCAGCCCTCTTTGCTGATTTTCAACCGTTTCTTCATGGTCATTTGAATCTAAGTTCCTCTCTCTCATCAGTGCGGGAGTATTTCACAGGACGCACTTCAGGCTTTTTTTTTTTTTTTGGTTTTTCGAGACAGGCTTTCTCTGTATAGCCCTGGCTGTCCTGGAACTCACTTTGTAGACCAGGCTGGCCTCGAACTCAGAAATCCGCCTGCCTCTGCCTCCCTAGTGCTGGGATTAAAGGCGTGCACAACCATGCCCGGCTTGCACTTCAGACTTTTTGAAATGAATCCTATCTTCCAGTGGCACTGCCTCAGGCTTTCTTGTCCTTAGCTAGGACCCTGCCTCCCTCAAATTCTGCCTGACTCCTCTTTCCATGCCTTTCTGTTGCCTCTAGCTTTGTGCAAATTTGGATACGTGCCACATCATGTCGCCAAAGAATTGCTACTCCCAGCTGCTGATGCATAACCCAAAGCCCTGCAAGCAGTATGACCTCTGCCAAAGGCGCGCGCAGGTGTGTGAGGGGCCACAGGGCAGGCTTGGGGTCAGGTGCCGAGTTAGGGCACCTAGGCACAGCACGGGCCCTGACTCCACCCTCCCTGGCTCTTGTCACTTCAGGCTCCTTGTCTGTGCCTCTGTTGCTCCAACCTACCTTATCTGTGCTTTGAGACACCCATAGCCCAAGTCCATAGCCTACTGTTCAGATTGGCTCATGGTACTGTTAAGGCACGAAGTGTGTGTGTGAGGGGGGTTACTTGGTGTCCAGGCTGGACCAGTTTGCTTCCTTAGTACTGACACTCACTGATGTCTGTAATGACAGGACTGACCCAGGGCTTTCCGCATCACTGTGCCCAGGCCACAAGGCAAAGGTCTATTAGGTGAGACAATAGAAGCTGCATACATACAGGGATCTGATCCCTGTCTCCAGCCAGGATGCTTCACACCCAGGACTTTGAAGTTCTTACTCTCTCGCCGGGTGGTGGTGGCGCACGCCTTTAATCCCAGCACTTGGGAGGCAGAGGCAGGCGGATTTCTGAGTTAGAGGCCAGCCTGGTCTACAGAGTGAGTTCCAGGACAGCCAGGGCTATACAGAGAAACCCCGTCTCGAAAAAACAAAAAAACAAAAATGAAGTTCTCACTCTCAAGGAAGTGCACCAAGTCCTACATAATCCCTAACTCTCCCATGAGTGTGAGAATCCCCAACCCTCCCATGAGTGTGAGAATCCCCCACCCTCCCATGAGTGTGAGAATCCCCCACCCCCTCACTCCTTCTTGCTCAGGATCCTTTTGGAGACTTGCTAAAAAGGCTTATGAACCAAATCCACCAACAACTAGAGATGCCTAACTTGAAGCAACAATTTGGAACCCAGATGTATGAGCAGCAAGTGGTACAGTTGTGCAAGGATGGTGAGAGGGGCAGCTTGTGAGCCTGTCTAGGCGGGGGCCTTTAGGGGCGGAGCCTTAAGGGGCGGAGTTTCTGTCTGGGTGGAACTTTGGGGGATGGATGGAAGAGCCTCCAAATTGACCCTGCACCTCTTTCCTGCAGCGGCAGAGGCTGGACTCCAGGAACAGCGGGTGTATGCGCTGCATTTGCGGCGCTACAATGATGCGCTGTTTATCCATGATACTGTCCGAGCACTGGACGCTCTTGACATGTTGCAAGATTTCTACGACAGAGAACGCACAACAAAAACACAGATGGTGCGTGCGGAAAGCTGGCTGCTGAAGCTGTTTGATGGTGAGGCACAACAATGGGGTTGGAACTGCTTGAGAGCTTAAGGTCATTTGTACCTGGGCAGCTACCAGGACCCAAGGAGAGTCCTGGGTCTCTATTTAACTAACTAAACCGACCCTAAGGCTGCTAGTATGGCAAACTTGTTTCCTCAAGTGTGACAGTTTGCAACAAATAAAACTAAGACAGGTTATTAACAGAGATATTTTAATTTCTTATTACATTGATTGATTGATTGATTGATTGGGGAGAGGAGGTGTATTGATGTGTGTACATGTCCCATAGCACATGTGGAGGTCAGAAGACAGCTTTTAGAAGTCTGTTCTCTCCTAACACGGGTGCCAGGAATTGGACTCAGGTTGTCAGGTTTAGGAGCAAATGCTTTTCCTTTCTGAACCTTCTTGTCATCCCACAACAAAGATAGTTTATTAAAACAAAGGGTATAACAGTAGTCTCTGAGACCAACTAGTGATATAAACAAATCATACAGAGGCTTTTTGATATTTTTAACTTATTTTTTTATTTTTTATTCTATTCTATTTATTTATTTATTTATTTTGGTTTTTTTTCGAGACAGGATTTCTCTGTGTAGCCCTGGCTGTCCTGGTACTCACTCTGTAGACCAGGCTGGCCTTGAACTCAGAAATTCGCCTGCTTCTGCCTCCCAAGTGCTGGGATTAAAGGCATACGACACCACGCCGAGCTTAACTTATTTTTTTTTAAGAGTTATTTATTTATTTATTTTATGTATAAATAGTACACTGTCACTATCTTCAGACACCCCAGGAGAGAGCATTGGATCTTATTACAGATGGTTGTGAGCCACCATGTGGTTACTGGGATTTGAACTCAGGACCTCTGGAAGAGCAGTCAGTGTTCTTAACCGCTCTCTCCAGATCCCACTTTTTAATATTTTAAAGCTTAGGCCTTTTGTTAGGACAGTCCCCCGTCCCCCCTACCCTCCCCCCCAGCTATCTAGCTTAACCCAACTTATCCCAGCACTGTGTCCTGCTGTGTGGCTAGCCCTACCTCTCTGCTCCCCTCTGGGCCATTCACCTCTGTCTCTACTGTTGAATCTCTTGTGTTTCACTCTTCTCCCAGTCTCTCTTCCTCTCTCTCTCCCTTTCCTTATCCCTCGCTCCCTTGCTCCCTCCCTCCCTCCCTCCCTCCCTCTCTCTCTGGCATGTCAGTGTGCAGGCAGGCATGGTGCTAGAGGAGCCAAGAGTTCTACTTCTTGATCTGAAGGCCCCAGAGAGAAGACTATCTTCTGCATTGGGTGAAGCCTGAGGACAGGAAACCCCAAAGCCCGCCTCCACAGTGGCACACTTCCCCTGATGAGGCCACACCTCCTAAGAGTGCCACTCCCTAGGGCCAAGCATTCAAATAAATGAATCTATGGGGGCCAAACGTGTTCCAACCACCACACCGTAACTGTAAGCCTAGGATTTAGCAAGTGAAAGCAGGGGGAAGTGAGTTTAAGGCTAGCCTGGGCTACATGAAACCCTGCCTAAAAAAAATTAAAACAACAGATGCAAAGGTCCTAGTGGTGGTATTGAGGACTGCTGGTCTGGGGTTTGTGAGCGATGGATTCTATACAGAATGTCTCCTGTAAGGCTGGCCTTGAGAGTAAATGGAAATGTGAGCTTAAAGTGTGCTTAGGGAGTAATAATATGCTTAGGGAACGAGCAGAATAAGGTGTCCTCTCTGCCAACAACTCTGTCTCATGAGCACCCTGTCCACCCAGGCCTGAGCCCTGTGCCTCTGTTTTGGTGTTTTCAGACCATAAAAATATGCTGGGCCAGCTAGCATCTTGGGGTCCTGAGAATCCGAAGTTGGAGAAGCTGGAAGGGATCTTACTGGAGCAGTTTGGGAGTCCTGGCCACACTCGGGGTATCATCTTCACCAGAACCCGTCAGACTGCTTCCTCCCTCCTGCTCTGGCTTCAGCAGCAACCTTGCCTACAGACTGTGGGCATCAAGCCACAGATGCTGATTGGAGCAGGGAACACAAGCCAGAGCACACACATGACCCAGGTGTTGGGCCGTGGCTGGAGGCATTTCACAGGGGAGAGAGGGGAACAGGGTTTTCCATACAGAGATAGCAGGGTTCTGGGGAAGAGGGAGAGAATCTTCCTAGACCAGAGACCAGAGATCTGGGATTAAACAGAGACACTCCCCACCCCCACCCTCTTTCCCTTAAGTTTCCCCCTGCCTAAAGTCCCAGGGAATAGAGTAGCAGGGGACCCAAGGGCCTGTAGGAAAAAAAAATGAGTAAGTGGTATGGCTTCTCAGGGCAGAGAATCAAGAATATGGGATCCCTTATGGGGGATAGGGGCTAGGCAGGGACTTTTAGAGGTCACTAGGGAAGGGGTTTATGGCTATAGCTCGGCTGGTAGGATGCTTGCCTCACAAGCACAGAGCCATAAACCAGGTGTGGTAGAGCATTGTAATCTCAGCACTCAGAAGATGACAGATAGAGGCAATAGACCCAGAAGGTCAAGGTGGTTCTTGTCTACAACAGCCAGTTCAAGGCCAGCCTAGGATATTTGAAGAATCTGTCTTTTATAAGGGAGGGAGGGAGGGAGGGAGGGAGGGAAAAGTGTCCTAGAGATTACGGGTCACTAGGAAAGGCCAGCATGATCTTCGGACAGACTGGGACTCTGGGTTCCTGTAAACCTTTTCTTTCACCCTGAACCCTCCAACAGAAAGACCAGCTAGAAGTGATCCAGGAGTTCAGGGATGGTATCCTGAACCTTCTAGTGGCCACAAGTGTGGCAGAGGAGGGGCTGGATATCGCTCAGTGCAATGTAGTGGTGCGCTATGGGCTCCTGACCAATGAGATCTCCATGGTCCAGGTACACTTAAGCCCTCCTCCCACACTGCAGCCCTGGAAGGATCCCATATGGATCCCAGCCCACATCTCCCTCACCTTTGTCATTTCTCCCAGGCCCGGGGTCGTGCTCGAGCAGGTCAGAGTGTGTACTCCTTCCTAGCTACAGAGGGCAGTAAGGAGATGAAGCGGGAGCTAACCAACGAGGCTCTGGAAGTGCTGATGGAGAAGGCGGTGGCTGCTGTACAGAAGATGGACCCTGAAGAGTTCAAGGCCAAGGTCAGCGGCAGCCTGCAGCAGCCTCTAAGAGCCTGAGGCTCTGACTGCATCCACACACTCCTGGGGTCCCCTCCAGGATCACCTAGAGAACTTTTCTACCAGGCAGAGAAAGATCAAGGCCACGGTAACTGTTGCCAGAGAAGGCTATGCCTGTCCTCTGCATGACCTTAGAAAACGGGCCTTGTCCCAGGTGTGCCCTTATCCTTGGTAACAACAGCAAGTTGGAGGCCAGCCTGAATTATGTGAGGGTGCTGGGGGAAAGGGCTGGGGTTGGGGGAACAGATACTTTATGTATTTGTGAGAGCCTTTCTGGAAATAGAAGGGAAACAAAAACTCGGGTGGTAGGTAAGATCCGGACAGATAATGTACTAATCTCAGAAGCAGCCCCCAAACCATTTTCTTTAGTGCTGTTGTCTTAGCATAATGCTGTCCTAGGATAGATTTAAAAACAAACAAACAAGCCAGGGCGTGGTGGCACACGCCTTCATTCCCAGCACTCGGAAGGCAGAGGCAGGCGGATTTCTGAGTTCTTCGAGGCCAGCCTGGTCTACAGAGTGAGTTCCAGGACAGCCAGAGCTATACAGAGAAAAACCCTGTCTCCTGTCTCGAAAAACCAAAAAAAAAAAAAAAAAAAAAAAAAAAGCTATGCATGACAATTTTTTTTGGTTGGTGGGTTTGTTTGTTTTTGTTTTTCAAGACAGGGTTTCTCTGTATAGCCCTGGCTGTCCTGGAACTCACTTTGTAGACCAGGCTGGCCTTGAACTCAGAAATCCACTTGCCTCTGCATCCCAAGTGCTGGGATTGAAGGTGTGCGCCACCACGCCCGGCTGCATGACATTTTTAAAAGGGTGAACACAACACAACATGAATGGGAACTGGGAGAGATAGCTCAGTCAGTCAAGGGCCACACAAGCGCAAGGACCTGAGTTCCCAGTCCAGTAGGGCCACACAAGCGCAAGGACCTGAGTTCCCAGTCCAGTAAGTCTGGGCACAGCCATGTGTTTCTGTGATCTTAACTCGGGAAGACAGACAGGAGAGTCTCTGGGCTTGCTGGCCAGCCAACTTATCTGAGTCAGGGAGCTTCAGGTTCAATGAGAGACCCTGTCTCAAAAAACAAGTCCCTTCTGGGTCTGGGTACAAATGATCTGGGGTCTTTGGGAACTCTGAGAGCTTTCCTGAGATTGGGTCTCTTGGTGTTCATGTCTAAGTCCTGTCCCCCGCCCTCTTCTCCAGATCCGGGACTTGCAGCGAGCATCTCTAGTTAAGCGAGCAGCACGTGCAGCCCATCGGGAGGTCCAGCAGGGGCAGTTCCTACCAGAGGACGTGCAGCTTCTCTGCATCAACTGTATGGTGGCCGTGGGCTACGGGAGTGACCTGCGGAAAGTGGAGGGCACCCACCACGTCAATGTGAACCCCAACTTCTTGTGAGAGCCATGGGAGGGCTTGCAGGATGCGGAAGGGCTCTTTACCGGGTTCAGCAAGCTAAAGAGTGTTTTAGCAAGCAGATGTTATCCCCAACCCCATTCCACAGCCCACGAGTGAGGAATAAGAGGTGTGGTATCTTGCTTAAGCTCCCATAGCCATTCTGTGATTGAAAGAGACCTGGAATTTAGGATACAAAGAATTTAGCCATGACCTGAGTCCTTGACCCTTACCTACTCTCAGGATATCAAGAAAAGTTTAACTGTCAGGTGAGGTGGCCTGACTATGCTACTCAGTAGGCTAGGGAGAATTATTTGAGTCTGGGAGGTCAGAGTCAGCCAGGACAACAGAAAGGCCTCCATCTCAAAAGAAAAAAAAAAAAAAAAAAAAGGAGCTGCTGGTTATGGCGTGGGGTACTCTGTGTGCTTAACTGGCATGGGTGTGGTGTGTTTGTAGTTGCAGTACCTGGGAAGTAAGAGTTCAAGGTGTCACCTTTAGCTACCTAGAGCATTCCATGTTAGGCTAGACTCAAAAACAGAAGGGTCCTGCTCTTCATTGTGAGCTTCAGGATAGCCAGGACTACATAGAGAGACCCTGTCTCAAAAGAAGGGGGGGGGCGGAGCTAGGTCCCTGGGTTGGATCCTGAGCAACTGGGTGTGGTCCATACCTGAAATCCATCACTTAGGGGACGACAGAGGCAGTAGGATCAGCAATTGGGTCAAGGTTACCCTCAGGTACCTAGCGAGTTGGAGGCCATCTTGGGCTACGTGAGACCCTGTCTCAGAATCCAGATGGCCTGAGCTTGATCCCCACATCCCATGGTAGAAAGAGAGAGGCTCCTCAAAATTATCTTCTGACTTCCACAGGAGCTCGGTAGTACCCGCAAACACATAAAATCAAACAGCTCCAGCTCTCCCGCTCCCGCTCCCCCTGAGCTGCCCCCATCCCGCCTCCTAACCAGTCACCTTACTTCTGCTCATAACATTCATTAAGTAACTATTTATTAGACACCTCCTGTGTGTCAGGCCACAGTGGCAAAGTTCTTCACACCAGTTCTGAGAGACTATTTCACCTAGGTAGGAGAAGGAGGGTAATGGGGTTTGAACCCGGGAAATGAGTCTAGGCAGAAGTGGGGGGGCATAGTTACCCTGAGAGGAATGACGGCAGGGATGGGGTTCAGTATCCAAAGATGTTCTGTGGATGCAGGAATAGGGTGTGGACAGGGCAGGCCAATCCTCCTGGGGACTAGAGTTCCCGATTCGGGGGAATTCTCTATCTTGACAGATAGAAAGGCCAGATGTCTTGGGAGGGACTCAGCCAGCTACAGAGCATGGAATCTGGGATTCAGGGGCTCCAGAAGGGCTCTGTCTACTCCATCCTTTCTAGGGTCTACTATACCACCTCCCAGAACCCTGTGGTCATTAACAAGGTCTTTAAGGACTGGAGACCCGGAGGGACCATCAGGTGCAGTAACTGTGGGGAGGTAAGTAGAGGGCTATAGCCCAAGGCAACGAGCCTTCAGCCCCGGATTCCAGAGGCCCTTGGTTTGGGGAAGGAGGCCTAGCTGCACCTTCAAGTCGTCACCCCCAGGTGGGAACCACGCCTGCTCTGGGAGACCCGCCGTCTGTCCCGTATTCCCGTGTAGCTTGACCTTTTACTATTTTCTAGGTTCCTTTTTCTTCCATCCTTCTCCACTCCTTTATTCACCCTTTCAAGCCCCTAACCCTAGGTAGGAGAGAAAATAGGATAGAGGGGGAAGGGAGCAAGATTATTGATAGACTACTTCCTGATGATTAGGGGCATCAGGTTCCTTGGGGCCAGTCTGATCTTCGCTGTCAGGATATCTCATTTCTTCTTTTCATCTCTTTGTACCCAATGTAACCAACATCATCCAACCACCAACTAGCATCTTCTATCTTTGCTCTAGCACTAATATGCCCTCTGAAGGGTCCCCAGACTTCCAGACATCAAAACCACACCCTTGCTAGAGCACTGAGCAAATCACTGTCACTTGCTGTGGACAGTCCAAGGCTGTCCCATATTATACACCTAGGATTAAAATTAAAACATTCTCGCTGGGCGTGGTGGCGCACGCCTTTAATCCCAGCACTCGGGAGGCAGAGGCAGGCGGATTTCTGAGTTTGAGGCTAGCCTGGTCTACAGAGTGAGTTCCAGGACAGCCAGGGCTACACAGAGAAACCCTGTCTCGAAAAAAAAAAGAAAAAAAAAAAACCACTTTCATATATCTGTATATATCTGTGTTTTTAAAGAAACCAAAAATTTCATTATAGTCCTGTCTTAGGGAGCCCACTGCATGATGGCCTCTGGTGGTAGTAGATATGGGGCTGGTCATCACAGAAGTCCAGTTTAAGGATAGAAAGCCACAAGCTTCCCTGTGTTCCACCATCAGGTCTGGGGCTTCCAGATGATCTACAAATCAGTGACCTTGCCGGTGCTCAAAATCAGAAGCATGCTACTGGAAACACCTCGAGGGAAGATCCAGGTCAAGAAGTGGTCCCGGGTGCCTTTCTCAGTACCTGTCTTCAACATCCTGCAGGACTGCACCCAAAGCCTGTCTGAGCTCTCCCTGGACTGACCCCTTGTGACTGCAGTACCTAGATCAAACTGCAGGGGGCAGGAGAGTCCAGCAAGCCATCCTCCTTCCCCTGACTAGCACTCTGGTCAGGGTACCCCTTTATTCTCCGATGGAGTTGGAAGAAGGTGCAGGAGAATTGATATGCCATGCTGTTCTAAGAACTACAACATACCTCCCTTGCCCAAGCACCTTGTAGGTTTTTGTTTTGTTTTTCTTTCTGAGACTCTTCATAAATTTAAAAAAAAAATGTGGTAGAGAATATGTAACAATTTTTATTTTGAAGTGTAATTGATGGAAAATAAGCTTCATTAGTATGCCATGCCTCCTTCTAGTCAAGAGATGGACACACCCTCGCAAATGTCTTTGTTTCCGCTGTAAGCCCTATCTTCTACCCCTCTTTGCACACTTATCTGCTTGAGTAAGTTTTAATGTTAAAATATTACCCTTGGGACTAGAGATGAAGCTGAATTATCAGAGTGCTTGCCTACCGTGTACAAAGTCCAGGGTTTGATGTCCAGAACTGCCTAAGCCAGCGTGGCGAGTGCCTACCTGGAATCCAAACGCTGGAGGTTGTAGAGACAAGAGGATGCTCTGATGAGATTGTTCACTGGGTAAAGTATTGCCTACAAGCCTGACTGAGTTCAATCCCCAGTACCAACTTGGTGGAATGAGAGGACCACTGACTTGTTTCTCTGACCTCTTCCCATGCCCCACCCTAGTGCAGTCATGCATACTGGAGCACACACACACACACACACTCGAGCACACATATGCACACACAAAGAATCATAACTGTAGCTAAGGTAAGTTCAAGGCCGTCCTTGGCTACATTGTATGTTTGAAGGCCTGGGGTTGTCTCAAAAAGAAGGAGGAGGAAGAGGAGAAGGAGGAAGAGGAAGAAAAGAAAGAAAAAGATGGAAAGAAAACTGTCTTCTGTCTAATTCTTTTTTTTAAAGATTTATTTATTTATTATATGTGTGTGTACACTGTAGCTGTCTTCAGACACTCCAGAAGAGAACATCAGATTTTTGTTACGGATGGTTGTGAGCCACCATGTGGTTGCTGGGATTTGAACTCAGGACCTTTGAAAGAGCAGTTGGTGCTCTTAACCCCTGAGCCATCTCACCAGCCCCCTGTCCAATTCTTATATAGATCACCAGCAGGATAAATCTGAGGTACCCAAGACAGGGTTCCCAGGCAGAGAACACACCCATCACAAATGCAGCTCTGGGTTTCATTCCCAGATCTAAAAAGCTTCAATTTGAGGCTCTTCAAGAATGTCAAGTCCTGCCAGGCGTGGTGGCGCATGCCTTTAATCCCAGCACTTGGGAGGCAGAGGCAGGCGGATTTCTGAGTTCGAGGCCAGCCTGGTCTACAAAGTGAGTTCCAGGACAGCCAGGGCTATACAGAGAAACCCTGTCTCGAAAACATCAAAACAAACAAACAAACAAAAAAAGAATGTAAAGTCCTTGTGTCCTTGCCACCCTGTGTCAGGTTCTAATCCTTCAGCCCCACTTGTCCCCCCTTCTCACTTGGGGAGAAAACTGTCTGAGAGCCAGCATTGGAGGGCTGGAGTCAGGTAGGCATGGAGCAGGGAGAATCAAAGAGGCCTAATTTTTTTTTGTTCTGATTTTAATAGAGGCAAGATCTAGGTTGATTCTTCAGGGAAAGGGCTATTTCTGTAGTAAGAGGCCCAGCAGGCACAAGCCACCTTCAGAAGGGGGGGGGGCGCTAGGGCAGAGATTTGACAGAAGGATGACAGTTCTTCCTGTTATCCAACCTGTATCTCTTCTGCTTCATCCTTGCCCTGCCTCAAAGTGCACAGAAAAGAATTGATTCTATCTTCTCCCAATCTTTTCTGGCTAAGGCTAAAAATTCACAACCACTCTTTTGGGCAGCCATCTTTTTTTTTTTTTCTTTTGGTTCTTTTGAGACAGGGTTTCTCTGTATAGACCTGGCTGTCCTGGAACTCACTCTGTAGACCAGGCTGGCCTCAAACTCAGAAATCCGCCTGCCTCTGCCTCCCGAGTGCTGGGATGAAAGTTGTGCGCCACCACCACCTGGCTTGGGCAGCTATCTTAACTAGGGTAAATCTCTCTTTCTCAGAGTGTCCTTGGACCCTTCAGGAGTCATCTCAAGGGTGCTTTCTGCTTGTTCATGCCCCACTGTGTCCCGGATTAGTTTTTCCCCAACACCCCCCCCCCCCCGCCAGGAACGTGCCTTTTACAGGTCAATAAAATTAGCGACTGATGGAGGAGGGGGTGGGGGCAGAGTGCTAAGCTCAGTGGCCTTGAATGTGGCCGGACTCACGGAGTCTGGACGCCTGTCATTCCAGTGCTAAACAGTGACAGCTGAGGGACCTGCCAGGGGGTTTGGAGGAGGGCCCTGTGTTGCCAGGAGAGAGGAAAAAGATGGATGCCTAATGTAACCCTGAGTCTTCATATGGCTGACCTTTAGGCAGGGCTTGGGGGTAGGTGTGTCTCCAGTCATCTTCAATTTTGTGAGAGCCTCAGACCGAGGGGAGGGAGGCTCAGGCAAATCTGTTCTTGTTGCTGCTTTGGGCTGGGGGCGGCGGGGGGGGGGGGGATGTCTTCTGGCAGAGCCAAGCTTGTGAACATCTGGACCAGGCTGTCAGAGAGAATTGTATAAGGCCAGGAGGACTCCGTTTTCTAACCCTCTGAGAGTCAAGTGTGGGTTCGCTGCCTGTGCTCCTGGCATTTAGGAGGCTGAGGGGAAACCGGTGCCAGTTGAGTTCAAACGTGGCCTGATTGCAACCTTCCTAGCCTTAGGAAAAACAAGTGAGGAGAAGGAGGTGGCGGAGGAGGAGAAACATGAAGATGAAGATGATGACTGATGGAAGGAAGGAAGGAAGAGAGAGAGAGAGAGAGAGAGAGAGAGAGAAAGGAGAAGGGAGAAACGAGAGTGCGCGCACACATGTGAGCAAGCATGATTGGTGGCACATGCATGTATGTAATCCTAGCATTTGGAGGGTGGAGGCCAGAGGACCAAGAGCTCAAGGTATGTCTGGGCTACGTAAGACCCTATTTCAAATGAGACGGGGAGGGAAGGGAAAGGAAGAGAAAGAAGAAAAGAAACCGGAACTCCCAGTGGCCCTATTTCGTTTCTCTGCCCTACTCACAACCTCAAAATGCTTTTGGACTCCTCACCTTCAGGACTGGGGTGGGACTGGAGACCCCGCCCCTCCCGGCTCGTCCCCGCCCCCAGCCCGCCAGCCCCGGCCCGCGAGCCCAGAGCTTTTGCGCTGCAAACCAGGCGAGAGCAGGTGGCCACCGCCGGCTCCATCTCTTTCCTGCAGGTAAGACAAGCACCGCGGGCCGGTTCACGCTGAGGACCTCGAGGGCAGCTCGGGAAGACAAGGCAGAGCCTTTTGTCTCCTGCCCGTCTCAAACCTAGGGGACACCCAGAGACAACTAGGCTCGGTAGGCGGGTGCGATTAAACTCTAAGGAAGTTGGAGGGAGCCGCTGGCTCTACGGGATGATGCCAGAGTCCAAGGGCTGAGGAAAGCAGCAATGGGCAGCAGACACTACAATGTTCCGAAGGGCAGCAGATGAACTTCGTCACCCCAAGTGCCCTTTGTGTGTCCCAGGGCAATATCTTTGCGGTTCAGAATGATGGAGTGAACCGAAGGGTTTCTGTTCTGGGAGCAAGTGAGTGACAGCTGCTGCCTATCTGCATAGGACTTGGGTTTTCTGGTGTCCCAGGGTCATCTGCATCATTTGCACTTGGCTATAGATGGAGAGATGAGGTGGGGAATGAGGAAATGCCAGAATCCAGAGGGCCCAGATCAGCAGGTCCATTCTGCCTAGTGTCTTAGAGTCAGACCCTGAGAATGAAGGCAGGCATAGGATGACTGAGCCCGCTTATGTGGGATTTGGGCTTTAGGATTCGACTCTGCCTCCCAGAACTCCAGGAAGGGTTTTATGGGAGACATGATCTGAGATAACTCAGCTGTCGTGCTGAGATCCCTGAGTCAGAAAAGAGAGGCAACTTGGGACCTTGTGAGCCACTTAGGTAAGCAAAGACCCCTGGGGTGTGGAACAGAGGGAGGGTGCTACCTAATCCCAGTCAAGACTCCAGGAACCTTCCAGAGATCATCGCTAACCTTTGGACAGACTGAAGAGACAATTAGGGCAGGGGAATTTTTTTCATGACTATCTAGATTCAGCATTCCGTGATCTCCTCCCACCCACACCATCATCGTCAGGAAATTCTTCCTTGTGTATTATGCTCAAGTGTGTGTGTGTGTGTGTGTGTGTGTGTGTGTGTGAGAGAGAGAGAGAGAGAGAGAGAGATCTACATGCCATGGCATGTGGGTGGAGGTTGGAGGACAACTTGCTAGATTCAATTCTTGCGGTCCACCATGTATATGGGTACTGGAGAATTGAACTCAGATCATCAGGCAGCAAGGGTCTTTATCTAAACCGTCTCATTGGCCCTTGCTTATTTCCTGCCATCCTTTCTGCTTCTGCATCCTTTCTTGCTGGGAGGCAGTGAGCTGTAGGACAGGAGACCTTTGGGGTGGGTTAGCACTGAGTCCTCAACTTCTGTCCTTGCTTCCTTACTTGAAAATGGGGTTAAGGTTAGGACCCACCTCATAGGGTAGCTGTGGGGATTTAATGAGAATACGCACAAAGAGCGTTTAGCCCGGTGTCTGGTGCCCGGTGATGGCTCAACAGGTCTAAGTGTCCCCTCCTGGGTAGGACAGCAAAGCCGATCTGCAGGGGGTGGAGGTGGGGTGGAAAAATTTTTAAAGCTTGTCCAGAAAAGGAAATGCCCTTCACTTCTCCCCTGCCAGCCCCGGTCCCCTGCTGGTTCCCATCTCTGTGCTGTCCAGAACCCCTCACCTCCTCCTGGCTGGGTCGGACTTACATCTGCGGGGCGAGGCAGGATCCGGGGAGCGGCAGGGGCCCACTTGGGGCAGTGCCTAGATGGAACAAGCTCTGGCTCGGATACCCAACTCGACAAAAATTCCCTGTGGGCGTCACCTCCCTGCCTTCCCCGCCTCCAGAAATCCATGAGTTGGGATCAAACTGGGCTGGATTTTTCCAGGAAGACAAATAATCCTGTCTGAGGATTGTGCGAGCTGCCCTCCAGTGGAGGGAGGGAGAGCTTCAAGCCCTGGCTCTAGTTCTGGTGGTCACCAAAGCCTGCCAATCCATGAGTACCCTTAAAATCTAGGCAAGGGAAGCAGGGCACAGGCCCTAGGCTGGGTACTTTCGAGCCCTCTGCTCTGGCTGCTTTCTGTCAAGTGTAGAGTCAACCAGGCTGAGCATCAGGGCCATACTCTCAGGGCTTCGGAGATACAGTTCAGTCGCTAGAATGCTTGCTTAGTGTACTGTCTTACAGGCCCGTGGCTGGAAGCAGGCTGAGGTCCGGTGTCTCAATGGTCGGTCCTTGCGGTGCAGAAATGACCTGGCCATAGGAATGTAGCAAGGGCAGGGGTGGCTGGACCCGGAGAATGGAGCCATCTCTCTACCCTGATATTCTGCTGTGAAACTCACCTCACTGGAAGCAGAGAAATCTGATTGTCAACCTGCTCTCCCAGGTTGCCATGAAGGCATAATTGTCAAGGCAGGAGGCTGAAAAATGATTTATTGAACATGGGGCAGGGGTTGTAGCTCAGTTGGTAGAGTGCTTACCAAGCATGCGCAAGGCCGCCAGCACCGCATACAACCAGGTGTGGTGTATGGCGGACCATGCCTGTAATCCCAGAACGTGGGAAGTGGAGTCAGGGGCATCGTAAGTTCTCCCTGTGTTACCTAGAGTTTGAGTCTAGCCTGGGATACATGCGACCTTTCTGGATATTTCATTAACAAGATCTATAAAATATATATTATTGTAAAATATATATTTTTCATTACTGGGGATTAAACCCAGGGTTTTGTCTGTGCTGGGCAAATGGTCTGCAGATGAGTCATATCCCAAAGCGTTTTGTTTTGTTTGTTTTGGGGGCCAAGGTCTGACAAAGTTATTCAGGCTGGCCTTAAACTTGAAGCAATCCTCCTGTCTCAGCTTCTCATGCAACTGGGATCAGAGGCCCATGCCACCATACCATTAGAACTTTAAGATATTGAGACTTGTTCCTGTGTCCTCCTAGTAGTTCTCTTGTTCTGTACCCCACTGGGGTGACAGGGGACCTGGCTGGACAAGTATGTGACCATAAGTGCCATTTGGTGAACTCCCTCCCTATACACCTCTCCCCTGTTAAAGTGGTCATAAAACTGGCCTTGGGCCACCTATGTCTAGACAAGGAAGGAGTTTCAAGGTGAAATGAAAATTGTCAGTTGTCACCAATAAGCAGTCCCCGTCCCCCCCCCACACCCCCTTGGGCTTCCTGACCTCATTCTCTAACTCAAAATTAGGACATTTTTTTTTAAATGTCCTGTGATACTTGAGTGGGAGGGGAAGTTGAGGCGAGCTTGTTTTTCTTCCGAGCATGGCAAGGATGTAGGACTTTCTGTTCCCAAGGAGCAAGAACGAGATCGGCTTGCGTACAGCAGCAAGAGGGATGAAAGCTAGACCAGAGGAAGAGAAGGCCTGAATGTCCGACACGCTTCCCTGCCTCCTCACCCCATCCCACCATGCCTTCTCATATCTACAGCCAGGGAGGGGCTGGTTCGTGAGGTGTGGGGGGGCAGCTTGCTGATGTCTGGGATCATTCCTGATGAGAATGAATGGCGCGTGTTGTCCTAGGCTGCCGTGGAGTGCCCCATGGCACCTGGACATCCTGTCTGCCCAGAAAACAAAGGTTTGCCACCTCTTTTGTTTGTGACCAGCTCTGTTCAATCGGGATTCTTACTGGGCTGTTTGGGGACCAACCTACCTGTCACTTTGGTCTCCTTAACACTGCAAAGGTTTTATGTTTGTTTGTTTGGTTTGGTTTGTTTTTTTTTTTTTTGGAAATGGACACACCCATCCACACTTGAGTACTTACACCCGGCATGCCACCTGGCTCACAAGCCACCCCTGGGCACCAAGTCTCATGTGCCTACCCTTGCACACCTAACCCGACACCCTACAGTGTGCATCCTAGGCCCCTCCCTCTCTCACAGCCCCCCTGCCCTCTTCAGTGCCCTTCACTTGGGGGACCCACCAGTTCCAGTGGCCAGAGGCTGACTTACTTGACAGTGGTGCCTGAGGACCAGGCACCTCCAGTGCATTAGTGCTGGGGACAAAAGGCACTAGTACCACCTTCCTGGGACTTCCCCAAACCCTGAGGGACTTGATGATTAACACCTCATCTCTAGGGTTTCTTAGGAGTGTCTCAGGGCCCTGAATCTCTAGGTTGCCTGTCTGTGTGGTTCTTGGAGCCTCTTTTTTTTTTTTTTTTAGATTTATTTATTTATTATATGTAAGTACACTGTAGCTGTCTTCAGACACACCAGAAGAGGGTGTCAGGTCTCATTACAGATGGTTGTGAGCCACCATGTGGTTGCTGGGATTTGAACTCAGGACCTTCAGAAGAGCAGTTAGTCCTCTTATCCTCTGAGCCATCTCACCAGCCCTGGAGCCTCCTTTTGCCTTGAATGTGTTTGTCTTCTTTCTGCTGTGTGCTCCATCTCTGTCTTCCCCTCCCCTCTATCTTTTCTGTTCCTACACACACACACACACACACACACACATACACACATACACCACATGTACACATACGCTTCTTTTTCACTGGCTCCATGGCTCTGTAGTTCTGTCTCTCTGTGTCTGTTTTCTCTTATTTTGAAGACAGGCTCTCACTCTGTAGCCTAGACTGGCCTAGGCTGGCCTGGAACTCGCTGTATATATAGCCCAAGCTGGCCTCGAACTCACAGCCATCCTCTTGTGTTAGCCTCCTAAGCCCTGGGAAGACAGATGTGATCCAACGCCCCCCAGGTTCACCATGTCTCTAACTCTCAGCTGAGGCGTGTTGATCTGTGTCTCTGGCTCGCACTCTCTTGAGGAAACTCGGGAACAGCATGGATGAGTGACTCAGGATCATAGAAAATGGCAAAGCATCCTGTCACTTCTGGGCTCTTCTCCTCCAAGCAAATAAGGAGTATCGGGACCTTCAGACAACAGGTCAGGGTTGGTGCCTCTGTTCCCCTCTATTGAGAATCTGGAGGTAGAATATTCTTCAATGACAAAGCCCAGTCATAGACCTGGAAGCAGAACTGGGGTTCAGAATGATGGAGAGGTAGCCCCTTGTCTGTCTTGTTGACCAGTTTGACCTTAAAGAGAAGGCAGAGACTTACACCCTCCCTCAGAAGAAGCACAAACAAGAGCAGGGCTAAATCAACACCTTTCTTTTTACTTCGAAGCAGCCAAGTTCCACCTAACCAACCCAGGTCCAGCTTCCTGCTCCAAACCACCATGGTGCCCCCGCCCTGCTGCAGCCTTTCCACCACTGTGGCCACGGGGCCTCTTTAAACAGTTCCCTGGCCTGGCCTCTCTGCTCCCTGCTGCTGGCCACACCATGCCCACGGCCCCTGCACAGGACTTGCTGTGTTGACTGCTTGTTTATTTGCCTAAGGTTTCCTTGGGTGTGGTGGATCCATAGCCACAGACCCTCCTGAACTCTAGATGCCCATGGAGAGGCCTGGCCAAATCCCAGCTGCCCTACTTCCTGCATGGCCCTCTGGGGCCTAGCATCTCTCCTTCCCACCCTCCTGGCCTCGACTTGCTGATTCCTACTTGACAACAGTTCTGGCCTGTTTTGAGAGTCCTGTTGGGGCAGAGAGGGTGGAGGAGCAGGAGAAGATGTGGAAAGCCAGAACCTTTGTGTTTTCTATGGACCCCCAAAGAGGAATGCATCTTCCAGCCTGTTCTCCTTAGCTGAGCTTGAGCTGGCCATTCAGGGCCACTTGAGAAAAGAAGGACTCTTCCCTCGGCTTGGGACAGTTACTTGTCTCAGAGTGCTTGACAAAGGCAACTTTAGAAAGGAAAGGTTTGTTTTGGCCTACAGTCAGAAAGTACAACTGGCCTATAGTCAGAAGATACAACCGGCCAGGTCAAAAGAGACAGGAACCAGAGGCACTAGACACATTGTGTTTGACAGTTGAACATATTGTCTCAGAAGTCAGGAAGGGAAGAGATGAAGTCTGGTGTTGGCTTACCTTTTTTTCTTTTCCTTCTCCCTCCCCCAACCCCCTCTGAAACAAGGTTTGTCCATGGAACAGAACCAGGCTGGCCTTGAACTCACAGAGCTCTGCCTGCCTCTGCTTCCGGACTGCTGGGATTAAAGCATGTGCCACCACGCCCTGCACTGATTTCCTTATTTGGTCAGGGACCTTTGCCCATGGAATGGTGGTGCCCACAATTAGGGTACCTCTTTCATTTTTTTAAAAAGATTTATTTATTATCTATGAGTATACTGTTGCTGTCTTCATACACACCAGAAGAGGGCAGCAGATCCTGTTATAGATGGTTGTGAGCCACCATGTGGTTGCTGGGAATTGAACTCAAAGGAAGAGCAGGCAGTGCTCTTAACCACTGAGCCATCTCTCCAGCCCCAGGGTACCTCTTTCTATCTCAGCCTAATCTAGATACCCTCTCACGAACATGCCTAGAAAATTTGTCTCCATGATGATCCTAAATCCTATCAAACTAACAAGATGAACCATGTGACCCCCTTCTAGGATAACCACAGGACAAATATCTCTGGGACCCCAGGGTCTTCTACGTTCTTATTTTGCACAGAACTTGGCTCACCCTAGAACTGTCTGGTTCTGCCCTATGAGCACCACAGAAGTAAAAGACCTTTGTGCAGGTGATAGGAAAGTGCAGAGATCAAAGCCATTTGCCCAAGGACAGTCTTCCATCAAGTGCAGCCTTGAACCCAGGTCTCCTTGGACAAAAAGATCCCTGGGTGGCAGTGGCCTCTGGCATTCTCTTCTTGCGGTTGTTTTGTTTTGTTTTGTTCTTTTTGTTTTTTTCTGAGGCAGGTTTTCTCTGTGTAACCCTAGTTGTCTTGGAACTAGCTCTGTAGATGAGGCTAGCCTCAAATTCAGAGATCCATCTGTCTGCCCCCACCTCCATCTCCCCGACCCCCATGCTGGCACTAAAGGTGTGGGCCATTAACCTGGCTGGCTTCTAGCCTTTCTACTGTCATCTTTGATACACCTCCTGGAGGACCTTCCACCTAGGACTCCTCCTCCTGGACCTGTGTCTCCATCTGGGAAGGGAGGGTAGGGATATGTAGTGTTCCTGTGACCTGATTCTGAGATATGATGCCCTAGTTTGCAACTTCCCATGGGCGGGGAAAGGGACTGAAAGCTTTTAGAAAAGCCTTTAACTAGAGGAGCGCTAATTGGGAATCTGACTAGCCCTTGCTTAAAACCAAGGGCAACTACTCAGGGTCTTCAGGTTGAGGTGTGTGTGTGGAGAAGCCAAAGTGGTAATCACAAGGTTTTCCTGGACAGTCTTGCCAGTAGCCAAATGTAGGAGCCAGGAATTAAGAGACAGTCCAGATTGAGGCAGCTGTTGGCATGTATGTGTGTGTGTGCGTGTGCATGATCGTGATCCTTGGGGAGATGGGCCTGGATGGGGGTGGGGAAGAAAGCCACCCTGGTGTGTCTTCTCTCCTGCTGACATGGGCTTCCCTGGAACTTCTCTGGGAACATCCCCCAGGGGTGTATAGGGCATGTGACTACACTCTGTCCCTCTTTTCTCCCAGAGCCCTGGGAATCCCACCCCACTTCCCCATTTCTTGTCACGTGGACACTGATTTGCTCAACAGACATTTATTGTGTGCCTACCCTGGGCTATGCCTTGGGAATTCAAGGGAGAACAGAAAAGCATAAAGAGAAGCGAGTGGGAGGAGGCAGAGAGAGGCAGCTGAGGGTGTTACTGGGTTGGTCTGAGTTCAATCCTTAGCACATGATAAACTGGGCATCCCTGAGGAGGTGGAAGCAAAAGCTCGAGCCCGTCTAATGCTACTTGTCTTTAAAAATCCAGAAAATGGCCTGGCAGTGGTGGCGCACGCCTTTAATCCCAGCACTTGGGAGGCAGGGGCAGCCAGATTTCTGAGCTCAAGGCCAGCCTGGTCTACAGAGTGAGTTCCAGGACAGCCAGGGCTATACAGAGAAAGCCTGTCTTGGAAAAAAAGGAAAAAAAAAATCCAGAAAATGTCAGAGACACAGCTCAGCAGGGGAGCATTCTTTTCTCTAAGCCCAACAGCCTGAGATCTGTTCCTAGAACCCACATGGCAGAAAGAGAGAATTCAACACTGTAAGTCAACCTTTGACCTCCACAAGAGTGAGCACACAGAAAAACACACAGAGAGAAACACATACACATGCATACATATTCTCTGTGTGTATGCACACACACACACACACACACACACACACACACACACACATGCACACACTTGTGCATAATTGTTTTTAAAGGAGTCAAGACAGGGCTGGAGGGATAGCTCAGCAGTTAAGAGCACTGACTGTTCTTCCTGAGGTCTGAAGTTCAATTCCCAGCACGTAGTGGCTGAAAACCATGTAATGGGATCCAGTGCCTTCTTCTGTATCTGAAGAGAGCTACAGTGTACTCACATACATAAATAAATAAATCTTTAAAAAGAAAAAGAAGGAGGCAAGACAGAAAGCCTATTTTAGAAAGGGCTATGAAGAAGTTTCTCATGGAGACGATGCCCAGAGCAAGAGGGAGGAGGAGCCAGAGGGTTCAGGATAGAAAGCCCAGGTCTGGGGCGGGACAGTGTAATGGGCTCCAGGGAGCAAAAGACCCTGGTGTGGTTAGAGCATCTGTCACATGGAAATGAGAGCGGTACAGAAATAGCTTGAGTGAGCACTGACTATTTTGACCTGGATATTTTAACCCCCAGGATGTTTTGAATACAAACATTTTAAATCAAAACATGCCAGCACTGGGCATTTTCAGGGGGACATTTTCCACTTTGAACTCTAGTCACCTAACTTAATTCAACTTCATTCCCTTGGTGAGGTTTTCTTCTTTTTCTTTTTCTTCTCCTTTTTTTTTTTTTTTTTTTTTTTAAATTTTAGATTTTCCTCCCTGTGGTACAGTGCGACAAATGTCCATGCTATTCATTCCATTTTAATTTCAACCAAAACTCTTTTTATCGGCATCAATTCCTTGTGTATGTTGCCACTGAGATTTGATCCGTCCATCAGTCTGGAAGCCGCAGGCCCTGGGTACCAGGTTCTCCCGGTGTGACCGTGAGCATCACCAGGTGGCTTTATCCAGTTTGGGAAGATTGGAGACAGAAAACAAGACCTGGGGTCAAGATTTTATTGATTTGTCGGGTTCAGTCAAGAATGCGTTTTCTCCTTGCCAGTGTCTGGTAATCACACTGGCTTATAACAGGAATATTTTTAGTAGGCAAGTAGTATTTATATCTCAGTTAATCTGTGGGAGGGGCAGGGTGGAGGTGCTGGGAGAAGAAAGAAGGATTTGAAAGAGGATAAGAAGGGCCCAGACATCCAGCCCAGAGTCTGCAGGCCACATGAAGCTATGGATAGCTATGACTGTGGCCCAGCACAAAACTGTGAACTTACTTATAAACATTATGAGATTAGGGAAAAACCATTTTTTTGTTTTGTTTTTGTTTTGCAGGTTTTTGTTTTCTGAGACAGAGTTTCCTTTGTGTAGCCCTGGCTATCCTGGAACTCATTCTGTAGTCCAGGCTGGCCTTGTACCTAGAGATCCACCTGCCTCTGTCTCCACCTCCACAGTGCTGGGATTAAAGGTGTGCACCACCACCATTTGGCTTGAGGGTTATATTTTGTGTGTGTGTGTGTGTGTGTGTGTGTGTGTGTGTGTGTGTGTGTGTGTGTGAGAGAGAGAGAGAGAGAGAGAGAGAGAGTTCTGTGTGGGTTTCTGCCATGTGTGTGCAGGTGCCTGGAGAGGCCAGAAGAGGACATTGGATCCACTGGAACTGGAGTTACAGGAGGCCATGAGCCATTTGATGTGGGTGCTAGAAACCAAACAATGCTTGCTCTTAACTGGTGAGCCACCTCTCCAGCTTGCTTGCTTGCTTGCTTTCCTTCTTCCTTCTCCTCCTTTTGTAATTCATTAACAGGTTTCTTTAGCGTAACCTTTGTAAAAGACAATGTTGCAATATTGAAAGGTAGGGCTGGCTGGTATCATTATACACCTTCCAGCTGGGGTGAGGATTTTCTCCCAAAGGCCGGGAACTTCAGAGCTTTTGTCTGAGTCAGGGTCCCACTTTTTACCTTAGTCTAACCTGGCTTCACTGAATAGCCCACCTGGGCTTGAACTCACAGCAACCCAACTACCTTGGCCTCCTAAGGGCTTTACTTTAAAAAAAAAAAACACTTATTTGTCTATCTATCTATCTATCTATCTATCTATCTATCTATCTATCTATCTATCGTTGCTGAGGATAGAACCAAGGGTCTTGTTTATTCTAGGATCTACCCCCTAGCTTCCCTCTGTGTGTGGAGAATATTTTGGAGGGGGAAAAGGTGAGAGGGAGAGGCAGAGCCATCAGGTGAGGTGGCTATCATTTCCCATTCAGGAGGAGGAGGAGGAGGAGGAGGAGGAGGATGGGAGATTTAGTAAGATCGAAGGAGAGGAGCCCATTTCGACCCTTAGGACCCTATCATGGCCTTCCACACCTCCCTTCCTCCTGATATTAAAAACAGCTTAAGCCGGGCGTGGTGGCGCACGCCTTTAATCCCAGCACTCGGGAGGCAGAAGCAGGCGGATTTCTGAGTTCAAGGCCAGCCGGGTCTACAGAGTGAGTTCCAGGACAGCCAGGGCTATACAGAGAAACCCTGTCTCGAAAAGAAAAAAAAAACCAGCTTAGAAACTAGAGTCTGGCCCCCAAACCTGGAGTGTCTGCCCCTGAATGCTGGCTGGGGAGGGGAGGCATGACCCCACCCATCCAGAGTCACGTGTCTGGAGCTAGCCCTGGCCACAGACCTGGCTCTGAAACAGACTCAGACACAGGGTACTTGTCTTGCTGTGGCTGGGAGCTCAGGGTGTGACCTTGGGCAAGGGTATAAAGGGGCCTCTGTCAGTGTGGGGCACGGTGCCCACCTGGACCAGGCCAGGCGCCAGAGGAGTGAGGAAGTGGCCTGAGAATACTGAAGGGGAGAAACTTTGAGGTGACACACCTGAGGTTTCGGTGTCCTATGGGCTAAGTCGCTTCCTCACCTGTAAGGTGGAGATCTAGACCCTAGCTAGCTTCCCTGACCAACACTGAGTCAGCACTATTTGTTGACTGACCGATTGATCGATTGTTAAGTATATAAAGGCCCACTAAGTGAGTACTATTAGAATTTGTCCTTATATTGTACATGGGGAAACTGAGGCTCAGAGGCACGGTCTGAACCCATGTCCTATAGCTATATGCTCTTGTTTCCAGAAAGTAGAGTGGGCATTCCTTAGGCCAGGTGCTTCAGCGGATGCGTGGGTCCTCCAGAGGGAGGATGTTTCCAGACCATGTGTACCTTGGGGAATATAGCTAACTACACATTGTCCCCGTGCTGAGAGAAGTAAGGGGATGGAATTCACACTTCTTAGGAGCAGTAGAGGCCTAAGGTGGGACAGAGGAGGAATCTAGAGGAATTCTGTCACAGCCCCGCTTCCCTGGGGAGGCCCAGCTGTGGAAGGTGCTGTCCCAGACTGAAACTGAACTACATCTACATTCATTCCTTCAACAAGGTTGAGTTATACCACTGAGGGGTGACCAGCCTGGGGTTACATTCTGGGGACAAGCTGCCCATGGGAACACAAAGTACAGCCTGAGAACCACAGCCCAGGTCTGAAGCTGGAGGCCAGCCTAAGAGTGTGCTGAGCAGGTCTTCCCAGGCTGAGATGGCAGCCAGGTAAGGGTAGGAAGGTGGGAGCTAGGAAGTGGGGGTGGGGTGAGGTAAGGGATGGGTAGCACAGAAAACAACAGGCAGTGTCACTGGATGAAGACTCCAAGAGCCAGGCTTTTCCTCCTAGCATCTCTATGTTCAGATACTCCGCACAACCCCCTGGGTACAGTTTAAAAAAACAGCCACAGCTAGACATGGTGGCACAGGACTGTAATCCCAGGACTCAGGAGGCTGAGGTAGGGGAATCTTGAGTTTGAGACCTTGAACTATATGCATTCAGATCCTGTCTCCAAACCAAACCAAACCAAACCAAACCAAACCAAACCCAAAATAGAGTATTTGGGCATGGACTTGAGGGGGCAGGGTGTGGATCAGAAACGCACAGTCATCCTTGATTACATAGTGAGTTCAACGTTAACTTGGCCACAGGGAACCCTGTCTCAAAAAGGGAGAGGAGAGTGGCCGGAGAGATGGCTGAGCCTTTAAGAGAGCTTGCTGCTCTGCCAGAGGACCTGGGTTCAGTATCCAGCACCCTCTGACCTCCTCTGTGGTGCACACAAACTCACACAGGCATACATGCATACTCATAAATAAAAAGCAAAGTTGTCTTAAGTCATTGTTCTACTGCTGTGAAGAGACACCGTGACCATAGCAACTGTTGTAAAGGAAAGAACCTCACTGGGGCTTGCTTGCAGTTTCAGGGACTTAGAACGAGGTGGGGAGCGTGGCAGCAGACATGTCAGGTCAGCCATGGGTGCTGGAGAAGTACCTGAGGCCTCATCCTACATGCCTAGATTCATAGGCAGAGAGAGACAGAGGGAAAGACACTGGACCTGGCATGGGCTTTTGAAACTTCCAAGCTCCCTACCCACCTACCACTACTCCCAACTGCCCCCTACCCCTACACACTTCTTCCATCAAGGCCACACCCCCTAATCCTTCTTATCCTATCAAATAGTGCCGCTCCTGGGAAACTAAGTATTCAAAGGATATGAGCCTATGAGGGCCATTCTTTTCTTTCTTTCTTTCTTTCTTTCTTTCTTTCTTTCTTTCTTTCTTTTTTTTTTTTTTTTTTTTTTTTTTTTTTTTTTTTTTTTTTTTTTGGTTTTTTGAGACAGGGTTTCTCTGTATAGCTCTGGCTATTCTGGAACTCACTCTGTAGACCAGTCTGGCCTCTAACTCAAAAATCCGCCTGCCTCTGCCTCCCAAGTGCTGGGATTAAAGGCGTGTGCCACCATGCCCAGCTATGAGGGCCATTCTTTGTCTTTGGTTTTTTTGTTGTTGTTGTTTTGTTTTGTTTTTTCGAGACAGGGTTTCTCTGTGTAGCCCTGGCTGCCCTGGAACTCACTCTGTAGACCAGGCTGGCCTTGAACTCAGAAATCCGCCTCCCTCTGCCTCCCCAGTGCTGGGATTAAAGGCGTGTGCCACCACCAGCCCGGCACTATGAGGGCCATTCTTATTCAAACCACCACACAAAGAAATCTTAAAACAAACAAACAAACAAACAAAGCTCTTTATCCCAAGTCCCTGAATCTGAGACCCTACCATGGACCAGGCCTAGTCGGCCCCCCTCAATCTGTGGGAATCAGGGGTTCGGACAGAAGGGCATGGAGTCGGCGGAAGTGAGGTGACAAACAGACACGACACAAGGGGATCTGAATGCAATTTGTCAAATTGAGCATCAGAGTGGATGTAGCAAGGCCCTAGAGTGGGAGCTGAGAGAGGAATCTGCCAAACTCTGCAGTAAATACTTCCAAGATCAGTTATGTCTTTGGACAGCTGCTGGGCACAAAATTCTACCCCTTAACTGCACATCAGAATCACTTGGGCAGAAGTTCTAACTTCTCAGGTCGCAGCACCAGCCAAGCCCATCAGAGCCCACAAGGGGCTTGGGCAGTAGAAGTTTTCAAAGTTGGTGGTGGTTCTGGTTTTGGTTCAGGTAACTCAGCAGAGTCAGAGACGTCTCCAGAGGGCCTGTCCCGCTTGCCCGTCAGATCTGGGCTGGGACTTATGTTACTTCTCAATTGTCCCAGGGATCCCATGAGGTGTGTTTGACCAATCGTAGAAATGAGTCATGGCTTCACAGCCAGACAGGTGTCCTGGGCCCTCACAGTCTATAGCTGAGGCCTTTGGGTAGCTCGGCTAGGGGAAGCCTCTGGGGATTGAACAGAGGAGACAGGCCCGGAATATAATGATGCACTCTGTATCAGCTGTGTGTTTCTCAGAATTGTGGTGGGGTGCTCTTTCGGTTCGGTTCCTGGCAGTTCAAGGCCAGCTAGCACTAGAAAGAGAAAGAGAGACAGAGACAGAGGACTCTTAGTGGTCTATGCCAGAGGAGGGTGCTTAGATGTGGTCAGCTACTCCCTGGTTGACAAGATGGGTGCCCTGGCCACCCCATACTACTGGCTTTGGCCAATTGGCTCAGAGAGCGGGGCTTCCTCCAATCCTCAGGGTCACCCTCAGTTCCCCCTCTTCTGGACAGGTTAGGTTGTGTCTCACACCAAGGACCAACTGTGGGTTCCTGGGAGGACCCTGCTGGACCAACTCATTAAATAAAAGGTTCAGGAAATGAAGGGTGAGGTCAGGAGCCAAAAGATCTTAATTTCCGTAGTGTTGGTACTGGCTTATAATCAGGGCTCTTGTGGGCATCTTCTGAATGCCTCTCTTGAAGTAAGAAGGAAGGGAGCCAAGGTTGTCCCAAGGGGACCCCTAACTCTCGCTCTTCACGTTCCCTTCCAGGCAGCAATTCCCATGAAGTCCTCCTAGAAGCTGACTACTTTCTAGATGGAAGAGAGGGTGCCACTCATACTGGGGAGGGGCTGCCCCTGCTGCTAGTCACCCAAACTCTCCAGCCTCCTTCTCTCTAGCTTTAGCCTTTTTTTCTGTGTGTAGCCCTGGCTGTCCTGGAACTCACTTTGTAGACCAGGCTGGCCTCGAACTCAGAAATTCGCCTGCCTCTGCCTCCCGAGTGCTGGGATTAAAGGCATGCGCCACCACGCCTGGCCCAAGTTGTAACACAAACGTATCTGCCTGACTCAGTCACACCTGTCCTCATGCAAATCCCTCAAAATTACACCCAGAGACACACAAGTGTCCCTCCCCCATCTCACCAACTCCAAAGCGCTTAGTGCTAAAGAGGTCATACTATCCATCCCCCTGCCTCTATCCCTGTTGAAGTGTATATGCAGCTCCTGTGGTCAAGGGCCAGGAGAGGGGGTTGGTAGAGTTGGGGAGTCAGGGTGTCAGCTGCTGTGCGCCTTCGTGGGCAAAGCCTTTGAACGTATAATGTGATAATCTCCGCCTGATTGCTGTGCACCAAGGGCCTCCCTAGGTTCATCCAAGAATCCATTAGGGACCTCACAGGAGGAGCGAGTTCAGTGTCTGTGCTGGGCTCTCTGCCTCCTTGCCCCGATGCATGTTGGGAAGGATCTGCTTGTTCTTTAGCTGCAAGACACAATTACCAGACACTTGCTAGAAATGAGTCAGGCTTCCCGCTTTGAGACTTGGATGGGGTGGGGTGGGGGCTGGGCTTCTCGCCTATACAGAGCTATAGAATATTCCGGATCAGTACTGCTGGCTCGCCTGGTCAGGAGGCTGATGGGAGAGCCTAGAAACAGCCCCACCTGGGCCTCAGAGGCCCTTCTACTCCCCCATCCCAATGCCCTGGCTGGGAAACTGAGGCCAGCTGTTGTCCCCAAGGCATTCCTGCTCAGAAGCCACCAAATTAGCACCCTGTTTGACTCTGTGTTCCCAGCGCCTGTCTCATTATTTAGGGATTTATGATTGTCCCGGTCACTGTGAAGGACAACTGTCCGGGTTTCCATGAGGGGAGCCGGGCCAGCACTGAGCCCAGCAATGGCAGGAGGTGGTGCCATCCTGCTTCAGGCTGGATGGGGATTTGATTTCAGGGGGATTTGCGGCTGGTGGGGAGCCGCCCTGGCCACATGGTGGCTCAGCGCTATTTTAGGAGGAGGTGGGTGGAGGAGGGGCTGTGACTCTGTCCCTATAGTAGGAGCATAAAGATCCCAGGATGGATAGGGTGGGATGCTCACCCATGATTGGGGGTCCCCTTTACCCTTCTGGGACCCATAGACCCAGAACTAAGACAGTTCAATTGGTCCCTGTGTAGGTAATGGGTAAGACTGAGGAAGAGCTGGGTAAGGATGAGGTTCCCGGCCTGATCCCTATGGCACGGAGTTGGGGGGGGGGGCTTGCTCCCACAAGTTCTTACTGCTGTTATACTGGATAATTATTAAGCAGTTATGTATATAACTGGGTTTTGTTTTTGTTTTTTGGTTGGTTGGTTGGTTGGTTGGTTGGTTGGTTTTTTGAGAGAGGGTTTCTCTGGGTTTGGCTGTCCTGGAACTCATTCTGTAGACCAGGCTGGCCTCGAGCTCAGAAACTCAGAAGTCCAAAATTACATTTATCAAGGGGCTAGAGATATAGTTGAGTTGGTAGAGGGCCTGCCAAGCATACACAACCCCTGGGTTTCATCTCCAACAGGAATAAAACTGGGCATGGTGGCACATGCCTGTAATCCCAACACTAGGGACGTAGAAGCAGGAGGATCAGAAATTCAAAGTCATCTTCTTGCTATAAAGTGACCTTAGGCCCAGGCTGGGCTGCATGAGACCCCGACTCAAAAGGAAAGGAAACAGAAAATTACATGTACTGAACTCTCGGGAAAGGTTGCTGGTGAGGGGCAAGGGGACGGGTGTAAAGCTAGGCTCTCCAGCTCCCGTGTTCTCCAGGATCCAAGTGGGTCATGGTATAAGGCCCCTCTAGCCTCTGCATCCTCATCTTCAGGGCAGATCCCAGGTGTGCCCATGCTGTTAGCCAGGCTTCTGTTCTGTCTGGGACTCTGTGAAGATGACCTCACAGTACCTAACACTGGTGTTTGTTCATTGCCCTGTTTTACAAGCTCAGAGAGGGGAGGTGACCTGCCCAGGCTTGGCCAGCCAGAGAGCTCCATGTCTGGCCTGCTTTTGCCAAGCTCACTGTGAGCCATTTTGTTCATTCTGCAAGTCTAGTGATGTGTGCTGACCAGCGCCTGGGGGGCGGCGGGGTGGGGGGTCCCGCCCAGAGAGGAAGAGGAGGCGATGGGATGAGACTGGCAAGAGTGAGTTCCAGGATGGGCAAACTGGAGACTTGGTGGCTTTATTTAGATCATGGGTCATTTTCTCTGGCTGGAGAGGAACAAGAGCTAGGGGACTGGATCCCTCGCCGGGCGAAGGGAAGACGGGCAGGGGAGGGCGAGTACCAAGCTGGTACTACAGTCACACAGAAAGATGATTTCTCTTTCCTCCTTACCCTACCCTTTTTGTTTGGTTTTGCTTTTATTGTTTAAAACAGGATGTCACAGTGTAGTCCAGGCTAGACTAAAACTGGCTCTGTAGCCTAGGCTGACCTCAGACTCATGATCCTCCCTCCTCAGCTTCTGGAGTGAAGGCTCTCAGACATTTCCCCATTATCCCTGATCCCGTCGCACTTTATAGAGCAAAACTCAAAAGTCACCCAGCACATTGGAATAGGCTCTTAGAAGCACAGTTGGCATGGTGGGGAAAAAATAGCCAAGACTCTGGAGCCAGCCAGATGGGTTCAGATCTCAGCTCCATTTCTCTTTTGCTGTGTGACATGGAACAGGTAAGTTAGCCTCTCAGAGCCCCATCCATCCAGATCAGCAGTATGAGAGTCTCGCTGATCTTTTGGAAATCATCAGAGTCGATGGGTTGCTAAAGCTATGGGAAGGGTCTGGAAGACAAGGCCAGACTCAGAGGGCAAATGTCTGTCAATGTGCAGAGTTGCTTTTAGGGAAGTGTTTTATCCCTGAGTATCTAGGTAAAGTCACGTCTTTGTGATGGCCCAGAGCCAGCACCTGTGACCCTGCTGAGTGACGCTGGAGGTCCAGCAGACTGAGAGGGCCAGCAGCATACACATATGGTCTATCCAGAGAGTTCACGTGGACTGGGCCGAAGTTTGGTAGTAGAGCGCTTGCCAAGCATGCGTGAGGGTGTGGGTTTGATTCCAAGCACATCAAAATAAAGAAGAGGGAGTCACTTACTGAGGATGAGATCAGGGGCTGAACTAATAACCCACAGCTCTATCCCGTGGAAGCAGGTCCGGGCTTTCACGGGCCCTTGGCTCTTTCTAAATGGCAGAAGAGTTAAGGGATGGTATTAGTAATCCGGGTTTGAGGCAGAAGGATGTGTTCCCCATTCTCTTCTGAAAGGGAAAAGCCCAAGTCAGTGGGAGGAGATGAAACTAGGATACTGGGTCAGATGCTAGGCAGGACAAAAAGTTTCAGAACTACTTTGGTTGGGAATAGAGGCTCAGTAATGGGGAGGCAGCATGGGATTTCAGAAGCCAGAGAGTGATAGGTCCAGTGTGCTCTGGCTGGGGTAGGGAGAGGAGGAGGAGGAGGAAGAGGAGGAGGAGGACCACGCCAAGGGTAGCATAAGGAGAGATACGGTTTCCAGCTGGGATAAGAGATCTCTTTGGAAGAGGCTGTAGCCAGATCTCTATGTAAAGCAGAGTGGCTTGTTCCATGTCAGGTGGAAGAGATGGAGGACCAGTGTGAGGACATCACAGGAAAATGACTGTATCCCCCCAGAAATGAGCTAGCCAGCAGTGGGATGGGGGCATTCTATGGGGGCATGGGGCCTCTGCCATAGGCTTGCTAAAGTTTAGGATGGAAGGAAGGCAACTGGTCAGAGATACTGTAAAAGGGATAGGGTGACCTCTAAGGTCCCTTCCAAGTCTGAGCAACTGGGTTCTCCACCGACAGACGTGGGGTGTGGACTGCGGGACAGCAGTGTGCTTGGGTCTGGAGGGAGGATGTGTGCCCTCCGGGGTGTTGTGTATCCAGCGTGGATCGTGGCTGCTGTCTCTTGCCTGGAGGATTTACTTTTTAAAAGACTGCCAACTGCCCTATTGAGATGTAATCCACGTTCCGTACCATCAGCCTGTCTAAGGAGTATGAACTTCAAAGTGGACATGAATCTGTCCGCCCACAGCAATCTGTGGAGGATCTCCTAAGTGTTCATCAAGCCTCGCGTGGGTGTCTCGGGTACCTGGGAAAGACAGGCCCTGCCTCCATGAGGGAGACAGGTAAGTGTTCAACCAGAAGAGTAATCACCTGCGAGATGCAAGAGATGGCTGAGACAGAACAGAGGAGAGCCAGAGAACGGAGTCGGGGGAGGTGACATCTGAGCCGAGAAGGCCAGTGACAAGTAGATACATCTGTGAAGGTCAAAGGAATGTTCCAGGCTGATGAACACCAAGGGCAAAGACCCTGGGGTAGGAGTCAGTTGGTAGCTTGGAAGGCCAGAGCCTGCATAGCAGTCCAGTGCCCTGTCCGGTGAGCCAGGCGACCCCAGCGTTCTGTGGTACTTTCTCTTTAGGTGGCCTGTTCACTTAGGGTTCATCTCAGGTCAAGAAGGGGCTGGGCAGCATGCAAAAGCCCTGTGACCCTTTTCTATGGCTCTCTTTTTTATACCGGGTGATTGATTCTCTGACGCCTAGTGACATGGGTACCATCAGGTCATGACACCAGCCCCTACCTCTGCAAATCCCTCTCTGGCTGGTTCCTCCCCAACAGTTTCCCTCCTTCCCCTCACCTCTGGATTGTCCCAGGCCAGGCTGAAGTTTGGTGCTCACTTCCTGAGTTACTTTGGACCGGGATCTTTTCTGCTCTGTGAAGCAGGAACTCAGCCAGTCCAGGCAAAGTGGATGTCTCCTGGCATCTAGGAGTGTGCCTTGAACGGCAGTCTCTGCCACTTCCCAAAACAAAAGGTCCAGGAGGAGGCTGGGCCCACTGCGATGGCCTAGCTCTTAAGCCAGGGGAAGGAGTCCCTCTTTGTCTGGTTCTCCAGAGCGGGGCTGGAGAGGCTCCTGGCAGCTACTCGGGCGCAGGCCGAGCAGGGGCGGGCTCGGAGGAGGCGCGGGACAGGAACCGGCCAGCTACAGCTGCAATCGCAATCGCCCTGGTGCCGCTCAGCGCTCAGCGGGGTGCGTCCTTGGCCCTGTTCAGGTAGGCGGGGGCGCCAGACTCCCGGATCCCAGCGCAGACTGACTGATGCGGGACAGAGGGTGGGGGTACAAGCTTTAGCAAAGTAGCTTAGTTGGGTTGGGGGCAGCAGTGAGGTCCCTACCTGCCCCGCCTTGTGACCTAGGGATATGGAACTTAACCTGAAGCTGAGGTTGGGAAGGAGGCAGCTGGCATAATGGGCTCTAAAGGAGAGAGGGTCTTTTAGGGAATGCAAAGAACACCCCCACCACTTGCCCCGACCTGTGACCTTCTCAGGCATCAAAGGCCTTTATCTCCTAACCCCTCCACCAATCCTAGGGCCATCCTTATTTTCAGCTAAGAAGGTCCCCTCCTAGCTTGATCCACCCCCAGACTACCTCTGAAGCTATCCCTGGAACCTCCAGGCCCTCTTCCCCTGGGCCCCAGAGACCCCCTTACTTTGGGAGGGCTGGGGGGGGTAGGCTGTAGAAAGGGTATGTTTTGAGGTGCTACTCTTCTCAGCACTTCAAGGAGAGGGGGATCAAGGCAAGCTCTGCCAGGATGCAGACTCAGGGATGCCTGGGAGAGAGCATAAGATACAGAGCACTCATTCCCACAAGTTGGGGCTCTTAGGCTCTTCCAGGCAGCAGAGGGAAAAAGGGAGTCCTGAGGGTAGCTTTCCCTTCCCCCACATTAGAGGTAGTTACTCTGAATTGCTATTGAGGACCACACAAGGAGAGATGCAGGTTAGATAGTAAGAAGAACTTCCTTACTTCCTAAGACTGGGTTGTGGGTCTTTCAGAGGAGTCTTAAGGCTCGGGAGAGGAAGCCCCTATCTTTAGGACTTTCAGAGAGGAGAGAGG
Source organism: Mus minutoides (assembly GCA_902729485.2). Taxonomy (NCBI): domain Eukaryota; kingdom Metazoa; phylum Chordata; class Mammalia; order Rodentia; family Muridae; genus Mus; species Mus minutoides. Next base: position 20,789 of record CACVCL010027569.1, on the reverse strand, counting down.
TCCCCTGGAGCACCCAGACACCAAGGAGTGAGGAGGGGGCAGGGCATGGAGAGACAGAGGCTGTGATCTTACTCTGTACCACCACACCCCCTCACCTCCTCTGCCCTCTCACCCTTCCTTAGAGCTGGATGGAATCTTGACTTTCCAAAGCTCTTGGCCAGCTCTCTCCCAATCCTAAGTACTCAAAAGTCCCCAGGGAGGAAACAGGTTTCTGTTGTCACTACTTGAGATAGGAGACAGACATGGCTATCTGGCATTTGTCCTGTGGAACCTCAGGCCTGGCTTCAGCTTCCTGGGCCCAGGCCCAAGCATCCTGTCTCATGGGCTGGGACACCAGCAGGGCTGTTGTTGTTCAGACTACCCATCTCAGTGCTCTAGGTGGGGCCCTTTGACTCCTGTAGAATCTGAGTCATGAGATGACCCCCTTTCCATTTTGTCCTCTGCATCCCTCATGAGGGGGACAGTAGCTGAGAACTCCATTAAAATCCAGGATTCAGAAATGCATTTGTCATCTGTCCAGAGTGGTGGAGAGCAGAAAGCTGTGCTTGAGCGCTCCCTTCACCCAATCCTGAGTGCTCCCTCCACCCAATCCTGAGTGCTCCCTCCACCCCACCCCTCAGCCCCCTGTGAACAGATACTGGCTAGACAGAAGCCTTCATCAGCTCCCTGGGTCCCAGCCAGCTTGGCTAGGTATCATTGATTGCATGTACTAAAAAGCTGTTTCCTTTGCTCACTCTGGGAGATGGCAGTAAGGAGGTGGCTGAGGTGGCAGAGAGGCCACATCAAGCTTGGTGGCAGTTCCTCCAGCTTACTGAAAGGGCATCTGGCTCCACCAGGACAGGAACTTTATGAGGTTTCTCCTCTTCCAGAAACTTCCTTGTGTAACTGGGTCCCTGGTCTGGTGGCCTCCTCCGACTTTGCGCATAGCCATGTGAGTGACATCTCTGGGTGTGTGGGGGAGGGGAACCTAGCCCCGTTCACTTGCATCTTCTATCTGAGCCTGGAAAACCTCCTGAGTGTCCACGGTTGGTGGTGGGTAGTTTTTCTGCTGTAACTTGAGGTGATGGACATTCACCTACCCAAGTAGCTGCTTTTATGCCGCCAAGGCAGGGTTACAGCCTGGCCTGGCCTCCCGTCCATACACACAGCTGCTCCTGCTGATTTACCATTGAGCTCTGCCTGTAAATGTCCCAAGAGATCATGTTCAACTTAGTCCCTTCTCCTTAAAGACCAGGAAACCAAAGCCCAGACAGGCAGGGACCAGCTGAGCTTGGTCTGCTAGCCAGGCCCCCTTCTCAGGGCCAGGGCCTGGGGCCTGGCTGGGAGAGATGCAGGGTGGCTGTTGGCAGACATGGGGGAAAATGTCAGAGTGTAATTGGGCTCATTAAGTGTTTGCTGAGGGAGTCTCCATGCCTGGTTAAAGTTGGGAACAGGCCTAGAAATGTCTCCTCTAGTTACCCCTTTGGAAGAGGACCTCTCCCCTGCTGGGAAACAACCGTCTACTCTGTATTCCACGGCCTTTGGTCCTTTTCCATCTCATCCTCTGCATAGACAGGCAGAGGACCTCACTGGAGAGCACTGGCTGAGGTGTCCACTAAAACCTAGGGTTCTGAAGTGCATCCATCATCCATCCAGAGTGGTGGAGAGAGGACCCTGGTAGTTGTGTTTGAGTGCTCCCTACACCCAATCCTGAGTGCTCCCTACACTCAATCTAAAGTGCTCCCTACACCCAATCCTGAGTGCTCCCTCCACCCCATCCCTCAGCTCCAAATGAACAAATACAGATGCCTCTATCAGCTCTTTTCGTAGACTGGCCCCTTATCATGCCTATACCCTTTCTGTCTGCTTCAGTTTTTTGGTACTCTCTGAGGGAAGGTGGGAAGCAGGGAGGTGTAGCCCCAATTCCTGGGTAAACTGGACAGATGGGCCCATAGATGCTCTTTCTCACTTTCACCTTGTCCTTCCACCTGGCCTTCTTGGCTCTGGCCCTCTCTTTTCTCACCCAGGGTGTGACACCATCCTGCCTGCCCTCGGATCCTAATTTCTATTAGGGTACACAGATATGTTCTCCTATTATTCCCTTTTGAGCCTGTGCCCTCCTCACCCTGCCCCAAGGCAGTTCAGTCAAGATGGGTGAGCCAAGGCAGTGGTTAAGGGATCTGAGTCAGACAAGTGCCGTTCAGGTCTAGCTGGGGGACCTGGAAGTTCTCTGATCTGTAGGGTGTATAACAGGTTAATAATAGATGAACCCCCTCATGATGCTATTGTGGAATTTTAAAAAGATCTTATGTGCATGATGTCTGGCACACAGGATGCCCTCGCTAAATGCACTTTACCACTAGAGAGACAGGATCTGGGACTGGAGAGATGGCTTGGCAGTTAGGAGCACCAATTGCTCTTCCAGAGGATGAGCCAGGTTCAGTTCCTAGAACCCATGGAGCAACTCATGCTGGTTCTAAAGGATCTGGTGCCCTCTTCTGGCCTCTGTGAGCCACACATGTGGCATATACTTACACAGACACACACATAAACACATAGATTAAAAATTAATTATAATACTTTTAAATTTATTTTTATTTATTGGTGTTTTGCCTGGCTATATGTCTGGGTGAAGGGGCCAGATCCTCTGGAACTGGAATTACAGACAGTTGTGAGCTGCCATGTAGGTACTGGGAATTGAACCCCGGTCCTCTGGAAGAGCAGCCAGTGCTCTTAACCATTAAACCATCTCTCTACCCCACCCCTCCAGATAATAATACTGAAAGAAAGAAAGAAAGAAAGAAAGAAAGAAAGAAAGAAAGAAAGAAAGAAAGAAAGAAAACATAGACAGGTGCTGGTGGCACATGACTTTTGTCCCAGCACTAAGGAGGCAGAGGTAGATGGATCTCTGTGAGCCAGAGGCCAGCCTGGTCTATGGAGTGAGTTCCAGGACAGCCAGAGCTATACAAAGAAAACCTCTTTCAAAAAGATGAGGAGGAGGGTTGGGGGAGAAGGAGAAGAAGAGGAAATGATGATGATGAAGGAGGAGGAGGAGGAGAAGCAGAGAGAGAGGAAGGAACAAAGAAGGAAGGAAGGAAGGAAGGAAGGAAGGAAGGAAGGAAGGAAGGAAGGAAGGAAGGAAAAGGAAAGGAAAGGAAAGGAGGAAGGAAAGAAAGAAAGAAAGAAAGAAAGAAAGAAAGAAAGAAAGAAAGAAAGAATCTTACATAGCCCAAGCTGGCCTTAATCTTTCTGCCTCTTCCAAATGCTGGGAGTATAGTTATTTGTTACCACATTGGAGTTTTATCTTCTGCTAGGGACCAAATCAAGAAGTTCATGCATTCTAGGCAAGCAATAATTAGTCTCTGACCGGAGAAGCGTCTAGGATTTTTTTCCCCAGTTTTTTTTTTCTTTTTTGGGGGGTTTTTCGAGACAGGGTTTCTCTGTATAGCCCTGGCTGTCCTGGAACTCACTTTGTAGACCAGGTTGGCCTTGAACTCAGAAATCCGCCAGCCTCTGCCTCCCGAGTGCTGGGATTAAAGGCGTGCGCCACCACGCCCGGCTTTTTCCCCCAGTTTTTAGCCTGACTTTCCATGGTCTGAGGCAAGCCCACTGCTGTGCTCTTAGACTCGATTTTCTCCTCTCAGAATGTCACTAAGACTCAAGTGGAGGTCTCAGGGGTGAGTCATGGTGGTGTTAAGTATAGTTGTTGTGTGTGCTTGTGTGCTTTCATGCATGTGTGTGTGTGTGTGTGTGTGTACATGTGTACTAGTCTGTAACGTTTATAGTTGGGGTTAGATAAGTCTTGTGCAGCCCCACACTTGCTCATGTCTCCATATAACTGAGAGTTCTGGCTTAGCTGATTGCAGTGTAGCTCAGCAGGGGACAGCTGGGAAGGCTGGGTCAAGCAGGACAGGCCACAGCAGGCCCAGCAACCTGGCTGGGGGCACACATTAGCCCAGAATCCCAGCAGTCTGAGATCCCAGAGGCTGTATATCACAGAGGTTTAACCAGCAGTGTGGCACATACTTGTCTGCTCTCTTGAGCCATGTCCCCGTCCAGTCTGTCATAAATTGCACTGAGATTTCAAAATATCCCTGTCCCTTTGAGCTCTTCCTGGACAGCTAAGAAAGTCTCATTCCTTTGAGGTCTCCACCTGGCCCCTGACACCTGGGCCGCCTCCTCTAACTCTGGCATCTGTGACCTCCTTCCTGTCTCCTACCCGAGCATGGAAGAAGAGTTGGAGGGGGCAGAAGAGCTATAGGATCTGCCATCTAGAGGTGAGACAGGACTAAATATTGTTAGAGGAACTTAGAACCTCACAAAATGATGGGAGTGACCTCCAGTGTCTTCTGTGAGGAGGGCAGTGTTCTGGGTCCCTGGTAGATCTACCAGGGAACAACTTAGACACCTCCTGTGTTTGGAAGGTGTAACCCTGTTCAGAGTAGCTGCCTCTTAACTACCAAATAGATGCCCGTGGTGCCACTTGGAATGGATGCTGGTACCGCATCTCAGCAGCACCACCCTGCATCTAGGACAGGAGCTTCAAATTCTCAGGCACCTGTGGCTATACAAGGGCCAAGCTCACCGTATATTAGTTTAATAGGGTGGGGATAGCAGAACTACGCAAAATAGACAACAGAAATTGATTGTCTCACAGATCTGGCTTCTGGTTCTGTTAAGGCCTGTAAAGGGGAACCTGCCCCATGTTGTTCTCCAAAATTGCGGTGGATGTCTGGTAATCTTGGGGATCCCACAGCTTGCAGGCACATTGGCTGATCTGTGTGTCCATCCTCTCATGAACTTGTGTGCACATCTGTGACATAATCACCTTCATATACTGGACTCACTTGTTGTGTGACCGTTCCTAGGGATTCATTAACAAATGTCTCTTCACCTTAGTTAGGGCACAAATCAAAGACAGAGCAGAGACATTGATCCACCCAAGTGTAGCTGAGTGAACCAGGGAAGTTATTGGAGTTACATATAGATGTGTGGGCAGCTGCATTACTCAGAAGCCGTTCCCAGCATGGACAATGGCTCCGGAAAACTGCATCCCTGGAGCTCCCTGGGTTGACGGGAGATCCCTGGCTGATGGGAGAGCCTCCTCTCCCCTGAACTGTACTGCCGCTAGAGCTTTGGGGGAAGCCTGGTGAGTCTTGGGAGTTTTAGGAGTTTTCTGAGCCCTGTCACTTTTGTCAGCTTTCTAAGTCAGAGCTGAGACTGAAGTGTGAATCACCAGTGGACACCTACTCTGAGCTAGGTCACTTTTCCACCCGCCCCACAGCCCCCACATGTGTAATGACAGACACATTTCACAGGGGCCACCGTCTGATAAAACAACAAACAGCTCACGGATAACATTCAGGGAATGCTTGCAGGTTCACGGCCATGGACTTGGGTAATACCCTTCCTCGTCAGATGGACTCCACGGAGAGATACGTGCTCCTGTGAGAACTTTACAGCATTGCTTGACTGAGCTGGTGTGTAGAATGAGACTGGGACTAAGTAAGGACTTGGGAAATGACCTTGAGGGAGAAGTATTAGCTTTCTCCAGCTGCCCTCGTCGTAAAGCACTGCAAGGCAGAGGCTTAAACAACGGAAATGCATTGTATCTTAGCTCTGGGGCTAAAGGGCTGAGCGGTCATAGTGTCACAGGACTGGCAGTGGCAAGGATGGCTTCTCTTCTTACTGATGATTTTCTTTAATTAATTAACCTAATAGGCAGGGTCAGATGTACCCTACATTTGTCCTCAAACTCTCTATGTAGCTAAAAATAACTTTGAACTTCTCACCCTTCTGAGTGCTGGGACGATAGACACGTGCCACCATACTTGGTCCATGTAGTTAGTGTTGGGGAACCCAGGACTTCCCTCATGCTAGGCAAATAACTCCATCACCTGAGCTACACTCAAACCTTCTAGTCTTTTTTTTTTTTTTTTTTTTAAATATTTACTTATTCTTATTTTATGAACATTGCTGATTTGACTGCATGCATGTCTGTGTGAGGGTGTTGGATCCCCTGGAACTGGAGTTATAGACAGTTGTGAGCTGCCATGTGGGTGCTGGGAATTGAACCTGGGTCCCCTAGAAGAGCACTTAACCACTGAGCCATCCCTCTAGCCCCTCCTCTCCTCCTCCTCCTCCTCTTCTTCCTCCTCCTCNCCTGTAAGAAGAACATGAGTGTTCCAGGTTGGGCCAATGTGTGAATGCTGTGTTCAGCAGACCCAGGTCTCCACCAAGCTGCCAGCTGTGGCCTGGGCTCACGTGACCAAGACAGTAGGACCATCTCAAGCCATGTGGGATGGGGTTGGGGTGGCTCTGCAGGCTGTCTTTATTGGTGAGTGTCACCCTGCTGGGTATGGGGCACAGGATGGTTGGGTTTCTGGTCAGAGGGCTCTTGTGTCTCCAGGAAGTGCCACAGACTGTCAGTCACAGTATTGTCAGCTCCTGCCTGGAGACTTCCTGGACTCAGCTTCCCAAAGTGCGATTCCACTGGCCTGCTGCTGTGTTTCTCTAGTGTCACCTTGTCCCCAAAATTCCATCTCTGTCTCTGAGATTTGCTTTCAGGCCCTGGGACCCTATGTCCAACCCGCTCCCCAGTGTGCAGCCATTTCTGACAGTCTTCCTAGTGATCCCGTACTTCAGTGGTACTCTGCCTGCCCATCGTGTTTTCTCTTGACATGTTGGTGTATTCCCAAGCCACTGTATTATATCAGTCTCCCTCTCTGTCTCCTCAGGTATGAAGCGGCCGCTGAGCCCAAGCCCCTCAGGTGAGAAGGAGCCCCCCACAACTGCAGCATCTGAGTGCCCCCCTCACTCTCCAGAATCATCCAAGCCTAAGCGGGAAAGGAAACGACCCTCCTACACGCTCTGCGATGTCTGCAACATCCAGCTGAACTCTGCAGCCCAGGCCCAGGTGCATTGTGGGGGACGCGCTCACCAGCGAAGGCTTCGGCAGCTCAGCCTGGGCAAGACCTCCACGGGGCCAGGTCAGTGTAGAGTGGTGCTGAGCTTAGGGCACCTCCTATAAACTGGCTTTGGGTTCCTTTAAGGGACTTTGGGTCTGTGGCTTCCCTCTGTGGTGCTGTCAAGTTTTATTTTAAAACCCGGTAATGAAGCTGGGCAGTGGTGGCGCATGCCTTTAATCTCAGCATTTGGGAGACAGAGGCAGGCAGATTTCTGAGTTCAAGGCCAGCCTGGTCTACAGAGTGAGTTCCAGGACAGCCAGGGCTACACAGAGAAACCCTGTCTCCGAAAACAAAACAAAACAAAACAAAACAAAACAAAACCACTAAACCTGGTAATGTAGCAAGATAGTATGGCGCCTGCCTGGCATGTCCTCTGGATTCCACAAAACCAAAGAAAGGTTTGTTTTGCTTTTGGACAGCTTTCCATGGGATCTCTTGGGTTGTGAGAGTCTCGAGGTCTCCTCTGGAGGTCTCTTCAGTTCTAGGTGCTCTCCCTGTGGAAGTGTTTGTGATTAGGACATTTATAACGTTGATCCAGCCTGCAGAGTGTTCCATACTCCTGCTTTTCTGGCCGGGAGTCAGAACGTTTGCCTAGCATTCCAACTGAGAACAACAGGAGGTCCCTCTTCCTGTGGCAGCTGGACTCTCTGCCAGGATTTCTGCCTCTCCCTGCCTGGGGTGACTTTGCACAGAGAAGGGTAGGGGCTGGGGTGGTAGGGGATGGGGGGGATTGGCTGCCAGTGCTGTAGGGGCATCTGGCTACAGAGCAGTGTTCTGGGGGAAATGGGTGAATGCTTCTGTGAAGGTGATGCCCGTTGACAGACACGCGAGCTTGAGCTGCAAGCTGGCAAGGAAGGCCGAACCACAAAAGCCTAGGAGGGAGAGGCAGGAGGCATCAGTACCCCAGATCCTGGGGGTGGTTCAAGAACTCCACCTTGCAGTCCCTCAGGGTAGTTTTGCCAGAGGCTGCCCTGAATCTTGAGAGCGCATAATCTTTGGTTGACATTTCTATAGTGCCCCCAGAGCATGGTGGAAGTTGAGACCATAACCCTCAGGGACACAAAGGCCTCAGAGGGAGAGTGATGACCACAGGACAGGTGACGGGCATTTCAGACTGAGGTCATGTCCCTAGCAAATGACAGGAAGACTCTCTTCTCAGCATTAACTCCTCCAAGGAGGCACTTAGAGTTGGAGTCCCAAGACTGAGTCTTATGGATGACTGTTTCGGGAGCACGTCAGATGGGGAGGCATGTGGGGGATGGGTTAAAAAGTCTTCCATTTAAACTGGGAGGGTGGTGCATTCTTGTGATCCGGAAGCTGAGGCAGGGTGGCTGTAAATTCAAGGCCAGCCTGGTTTACATAGCAAGATTTTTTTTTTAAGTCAAACATTTATTCATCAAATATTATTCATTAAATATAATTTTTTTTGGTTTTTTTTTTTTTTTTTTTTTTTTTTTTTGGTTTTTCGAGACAGGGTTTCTCTGTGTAGCCCTGGCTGTCCTGGAACTCACTCTGTAGACCAGGCTGGCCTCGAACTCGGAAATCCGCCTGCCTCTGCCTCCCAAGTGCTGGGATTAAAGGCGTGCGCCACCACGCCCGGCTGGTTTTTTTTTTTGAGACAGGGTTTCTCTGTATAGCCCTGGAACTCACTCTGTAGACCAGGCTGGCCTCGAACTCAGAAATCCACCTGCCTCTGCCTCCCGAGTACTGGGATTAAAGACGTGCGCCACCACGCCTGGCTTATAATTTTTTTTATCTATGAGGTTCAAGCTGCTGTTCAGGGGACTCACATTTAAAAAAAAAAAGATTTATTTATTTATTTTATGCACCACCATTGCTCTCTTTAGACACACCAGAAGAGGGCACCAGACCCTACTACAGATGATTGTGAGCTACCACGTGGTTGCTGGGAATTGAACTCAGGACCTCTGGAAGAGCCATCATCTTTCCATCCCTGGTGGCAGGAGGGGAGGGGGCTCTCACATTTTGTTTTTTTGTTTTTCGAGACAGTGTTTCTCTGTATAGCTCCGGCTGTCCTGGAACTCACTTTGTTAGACCATGCTGGCCTTGAACTCAGAAATCCGCCTGTCTCTGCCTCCCGAGTGCTGGGATCAAAGGCATGCGCCACCACACCCGGCTTTTTTTAATGTTTTTTTTCCCACATTTTTATGGCTTTCAAATATGCCCCCCCCCCAAAAAAAGGCTATCTAAATAACTATGTAAAGATACGCTTATTCTCAGGTAATGAAAGCGAAAGGAACGCCAAGAACCCAGAAGACAGCTGAGCCTATTGGCAAAGGCCAGTAATCCCAGATATTCCAAAGGCTGAGGCTAGAGGATCTCAAATTCAAGGCCAGCCTGGGTTCTGGAGAAGGTTCAAACACAACCTGGGTAACTTAGTGAGTCCTGTCCCCATAATAAACGTAACAAAGATTAGGGATATAGATCAGAGGTAGAGCTCTTGCCCAGCATGCGTGAGAGACCCCAAGTTCAATCCCTAGTACCAGAGAGAAAGAGTATGGGGTGGGGGAAAATATCAGAAGAGGGGACAGTGAGTAAGCTGATGGGAGAACCCAGAGACGCTTGAGAACTGTGACACTGACGTTGGATCCCGGAGGAGTAAGGGTCTCATGAGCAGAGACATAGCCAGAGCTGAGGTAAGCTGGTATCCCCTACAGGGCAGGGGCCTTCCCACCAGGTGAGCCTTGGCCTTTGGATCTCACATCAGCATTGTGGGCAGGAGTATGTGCCATTTTATATGTCCCTAGCAGAGGACAAAAGTGAAACCTAGGGATAGGTGGTTAAGAGAGTGGTCAGGTTGGAAATCAGTTTCTGGAGGCTTTGGTGTAGTGGAACCAAGGGAGAGGGAGGAGGCATGGATGACTTCAGCTAGGCAGGCTTTCGGAGAGATGAGGGAGGGGGCAGGGGAGAGGGAGAGGGTGGTTCAGTTGTTAGAGGGAGAGTTACCAAAATAGGAGGAGGGTCAGGGTTGGTGGGGTTGGTTTGGGAGTGTCACCACATTCGGAGTCACCAGGAAATGTGATGCCTAGCACTCCCCTCTAGATGGTTAAATATTAGGTCAATTAAACCACTATGTATCCAGGGTGTGTTAAGGAAACAGAGGCCTTAGGCAGGCCCAGCCCAAGCCCAGTGCAAGATGCTGAGATACCCTCAGAGGAATGCTTGGTGTCTGCTTCTGGGCAGGGGAGGCAGATACAGAACCAGACCTTCCCATTGGCCACATCGAGAGGTATGAGCAGCATCTCACCATTATAGGTAGGAGAGGGCGACTGCTGAGCTTCGGACCAGAACACAAAGCCACGGATTCCTAGTAACTGGTTCAGAAGCACCAGGAGGAGAAGCTGCCATCTTCTTTGCTCTGGAGCACCCAAGGAAAGTGGAGAGATCCTCATCTAGTTCAGGGAAGTTTGGGGGGGTCTTGGGAGGGTATTTGCCAGGGACCCTCAACAAGCTGCTTAATTCCTTGGCACTCGAGGTCTGAGATGCCACACCATATATGGAGACATGAGGCCTTTGTCTCTTGGAGCCAGGAGCTTGTTCCCTGGGAGCTGTCACTTTGATTAAGGCCCTGTGGGACTAGAGGCTTCCATAGTGACAGGCCGTCACAGGCAGTGAAGCCAGGCCCCTTTCCTGTTCTCCTTCCTGAGGTGGTATGTAGGAGGAGCTACAGAGGTAGGGGGCTTTTCTCTCCTTGAGCTTTTTCTCTCTTAGCTTAGAGGTCTCCTTCCTCAGCCACACCCAGCTTCTGGAGTTCTCACAGCCAAACCGGGGATGCTTCTTCATCTCCACCTCATGGTTCTTCCCTGAGACTCCTGCCACACAGGAGGCCCTGTCAGACTGTAGGGATGTGTCTTGGGATATCCTTTACTTCCACACTTCGGGTGTGGTCACTGGGAACCCAGAGCTGTGTAGCTAAAGCCAGTGACCCTACTCACCACACCCTAGACTACTTGAATCCATTCTTCAACATCTGCGGACACAAAGGTGTAGGCACAGCTTCCTGGCTCGAATCCTGAGGTTGGAGGTAGCACAGGGAGTTGGCACACCTGCGTGAGGAGCTGTGGCCTTCTGCTGTCCTATCCTGAGCTTTGCTATAGACCCAAACTACTCACTAAGTAAGCTCTTAGTCACCCAGCAGGAAGCCCCCCATCCCCCGCACCCCACCCTACTCCGACCAGGCAGATGGTGAAGTTCAGTCACACCAGACTGTGGGGGCTCAGAGAGAATAGCATCCCCAAAGCCAGATAGCTGGGTTTTTAAAGAGAACAGCCAGTATATAAAGAGAGGTTGGCATATGCCTTTTATCCCAACACTTGAGAGGCAAGAGCAAGAGGATTTTACTCAGAGTCCGAGGCCTGCTATATGTAGAGAGTTTCAGGGTAGCCAGATCTATATAGCAAAACCATGGAGAAACAGAGAGACAGAGACAGAGAGACAGACAGAGCAAGGTCCATAATGTTTATGACTGGAGAAGGGGGTTGGCCTGAGAAAGTAGGCTCAGCAAGACGATTATTACAGGTGCTCACGACTCTGGCCACACCTCTGTTCTGTGTTATCTCAATTTAAAGTGGGGAACAAAGGCCCAGCACGGTGGTCATGCACGCCTTTAATCCCTGTACCCAGGAGGCAGAGGCAGGTGGATCTCTGTGAGTTTGAGGCCAGCCTGGTCTATATACTGAGTTCTTTTTTGTTGTTGTTGTTGTTGTTTTGTTTTTTTCGAGACAGGGTTTCTCTGTATAGCCCTGGCTGTCTTGTAACTCACTTTGTAGACCAGGCTGGCCTTGAACTCAGAAATCCACCTACCTCTGCCTCCCGAGTGCTGGGATTAAAGGCGTGTGCTACCACCACCACCCGGCTATACTGAGTTCTAAGACAGCCAGAGAGCTACATAGTGAAGGCTTGGGTCAAAATAAATAAATAAGGTCCTGGAGAGATGGCGCAGCTGGTTAAGAGCACTGATTATTCATCTAGGGGACCTAGGTTCAATTCCCAGCAACCACATGGTGGCTTACAACCATCTGTAATGGGATTTGATGGCCTCTTCTGGTGTGTCTGAAGACAGGGATAGTGTACTCATATACATAAAATAAATAAATCTTTTAAAATAAATTTTAAAAAGAAAGAAAAGAAAAGGAAAGAAGAAGGGGACCCACCATCCTTCTGCCCATCTAATTGGCTAAAGAAGGGGAGCTTCGTAAGCCAGCCACTTCCTCTGACTCTGGGCACCTTCTAATTCAGAGTGAGCAAAGGCCCTCTCTCTCATCTTCCATTATGCACCTGACAGGGCAGGAAGGGACTTTAGAAATGACTTTCGCTCTGTCCTACTGAAGTGGCTAGAGGAACTGTGGGTGAAGAATGTAAGGTAGACACTGGGATGGACAGGCAAACAGAGATGACTCAGATTATAACAGCGTCCAAGGCAAAGATGGCTGCAGTCCTGGCGGTCAGACTGCACTCCCCATTAGCACACTAGAGATTCCCTAGCCCTCCATCTCTTCTCCAGACTTTGAAGCCTCTGGCTGTAGCCTGGGCCCTGGAAATCAAGGACGTGGGTCATGCATGAGTCACTGGCTTGATGAGTGACTCTAGTCCACAGCTCCCTACAGATGGATTAATTTCAGTCCCTCCAGGAGGCTCCGGAAGCTCTCCTCCTGTCCTCCCCATCAGCATCTTTCTGGGCTGCTGATTCCCCCTCACTGAGCCCTCCCCAACCCTCACCTTGTCATCCTGAGACCTTTAGGTACAAGCTTCAAAGAGACAGTATCCCCCCTAGATCCCTGAGCCCAGGTAGTGCCTCCTAGTGCCTCCTCCTTGGGTGACAGGAGACAGAAGTGTCCTACATTCTCCCAAGACAGCCAAACATCCTCTTCCCCCAGGTGAAACCTGTCTCCCCCCCCCAAGACCACCCAGAGAGGCGAGGCTGTCTGGATAGAGAATTAGGGGGCTTAGCTTAGGTGTCTGCCTGGAAGAAGACAGAGCTTCCGTGTCTCTGGGCGGGTTCATTAATGGGCTTGAGTTTCTTTTCTTTCCCCACACAAACAACTCCTTCCCCTCAGAGCCCCTTCCTAGCAAGAAGCAGCCTCTGTCAGCTCCTCGCTAGACCTGCTCTGTGGCGCAGGTATTGGTTGCCCTGAGATTACTGGTTATTATCTGGTGGAGACAGAATGCTGAAGGGGTGGGGGCCGAATTGGGCACAGACAGGGTTTGGAATTCGAGACTAGATCCCAGCTGTGGCCTGACTGTCTCCCCTTTCCCCGACCACACCCCCTTGCGCAGCCACCAGGTGCTCAGGTGAGGGGAGAGCCAGCGTTTCAGCACCTGGAAGGGGAGGAAGGAGTATCAGTGGAGAGAAGAGGTGGGGACCCTGGACCCCAGACAGGTATCAGAAGTACTAGCTGATCTGGCAGAGCCCTCCCCACTTCCTTCCTGGCACTGCAAGAGGTAACAGGTCTAAGGGGCTAACCTGGGCTCCCTCCTTATCTCAGTGGCAACCCTTTGTGATACTTCTCTGAGCCTGTGTCCCCTTCGGTAAAAGCAGGAGACTATAAGGTGATGTCCAGGAGAGGAAGAAGACCGGCTGTCTAAATAGGGACTTCAGCAAGTCCAGAGCAGGGGAGCATTCAGGCACGCAGTGCAGGGGTGAGGTGTATGAGGGTAGTACCTGTCCCTGGAGGTCTTTGCTGACAAAATCAGCCCTTTGTTTCAGCAGAAGAGGCAGGAGACAGGGAGCCTGGGGCACAGGAAGGGGGGTGGTGAGTAGGTCACACTCCAATCTCTATCCCTGGTTTTCACAGTCCCTCACACTCCCGCAGCCTGGCAAAGACCCCACTCTGCTCGTCTCCCTCTGGTTGGGACTCAGAAACCAGGGATCGGGCATCCCTTTTTCTGGCAAAGGGGAACAGGGCTCTCCAGCCTAACTGGAGTCCCTCCCTCCAGCCCTCCCCTCCTGCCCCTCACATCCCCATTCCCTCTGTCACTCTGGCTGGGTTTGTTCTGCGCTCTGCTCTGTGGTGTCTCCAAAGGCTGAATATGCTCTTGGGTGAGTACTGAGATCGCCTGAGCTGGCAAGTGGGGATGGCTCTCAGAGGCTTCCAGGAAAGGGTCGCCCTCTCCCCTACCCTACCTACTCTTTCCCTCTTATTAGTGACGCCCAGAGGCTGTCTGCAGGGGACCCAAGGTCAGTAGACTCCCTACCTCACCCCAGTCCTATGTAGCCTGGACTGCGGCTGAGAACAAAGGGTAAGGAGGGAGAAGGACAGCTGGAGTGTCTGCCCTCAAGGGTACTGCACATCTGGGTAAATGAGCTGGGTAAATGTGTGGTGGGAACCTTTGCCTCCTCTAAAGGCGAGGGAGGGAGGAACTGGATGGAGCTGAAGAGCTGTTACCCCCTTGGTGGAGAGAAGATAGACTGGACCAGAAGGCTCCTTGCAGAGCAGCAGCCTGGACACTGGGGCCAGACCAGTCCCCCATACCCTGCTTTACCTGTGTCCCCACCCTCTACTGGCCTCCTCACCTAGGGTCTTGTCAGGCCTTTTGTTTCTCTCTCTGCTCCCCTCCCCACCCCAGCGCCTTCAAAGCCTTGCTGTATCTCAGGCTGGCTTTGAACTTACTCTGTAGCTTAGGATAGCTTCAAATTAGCTATCCTGTCTCAGCCACAAACTTCTTAGGATTATAGGCACGCACCACTCACTACACCTGGCTTGCCTGGTCGCTTTTGTCTTGTTTTGTTTTGTTTTAGGGAGGCAGCTTTCAAAGGTTTCTGGAAGCCTCTTCCAGGGACAAGGATCTGGAGGCAGTGGGTCTAAGCGGGGCATAGTAAAGCTTTTTCCACTATTGGGCTTTGAGGTTTCTCTAGCTTGGGCAGGATCTGAGACATCAGTGTAGCTCCAGATAGCCCAGAAGTGTGGGAGAGCTTCCAATGAAGGGGAGGAGGAGCCCCCGGCCATACTTAGACTCGTGACATTTTCATATGATGTATGTTGATGGTATTTTCCCCCATTATCTCCCTTTGTCCCCTCCTGCTGGTCCCCTTCCTCTTCCCAAATAATCCCCTGTCTACTTCCTTGTTTTGTTGCTCTCTTTCCGTTCCTTCCTTCCTCTCTCTCTTTCTCTCTCTTCTCTCTCTCTCTCTCTCTTTCTTTCTTTCGTGAGTCAGTGAGTTTTATTAAGGTTTCTTGCAGGAGTGTGCATTCAGGAGAAGTTACTGATGGGCTGTGGGCATCTTACCCATAGCCACACCACGAAGGAAAATGCCTCCTCCTCCCTCAGGACGCACTAACTGCTTGTAGACCCCCAGGGAGGTGTAGGGCCTCACCTCTGAGTGTTTATTTTATCTGTTGATATGTGCATGTGTGTGCACCTGCATGTGCCCCTGGGAGGGCTCTACTCGCTGCCTTGTGGCTGTTTGGTCGTATCATCTCAAGAGTCAGATGCATCTGGTTTTGTGAGGAAGAGTGCGCATGCGCTCGTCCTGGGTGGTGATGTCAGGGTGTTCACTTTCACTCTTCGTCATGGTATGGGACATCCAGCTCCTGCATACAGTTTCTGGTGTTTCAGAGACACCTGTAAGGCTGTGTGTCCACTCTTCTGTTGATTGAGTCCGTCTGTGTGTACATGCTGGCTCACACCAGGCCCCTGACTTGGTTTCATCATGGGGAGATGTATGTGTACACGTGCCTTGGCATCTATGCCTGGCACTATTGGTGTGGGTGCCTGCGAGTCCCAGGGTGGGCGACAGTCTTTTCTAATTATAGCACAACCACAAAATGTGGTTTTCCTTGAATCCTCTCTCTTGGGTGGCAGCCAGGGTCATGTTATTTCATAAGATACCTGTTCCGCACTCCTGCCCCAACCTGGGCCAGAGGCACGGTGTTAGCTGCCTCTTGATGCAGTCAGACTGGCTTGCTCTCTGTGTACCCAGAGCTGACAACTTGTCTTTTCTTGAGGCAACTATTCAGCGAGTTGGGTCAGGCTATGGATTTTGGCCAGGGATGGGAGGGAGAGGGAGACAGCCTTCAAAATCCTACCAAAGAAGATACCCGCCCTACATGTTTGAGAAGAGAGAACCTTGACCTATGGTTCTCTCCTAGGGCAGCAGGAGTGGCTGCTTGACCCAAATATAGTTAGAGAGCAGGCAGTCACCGAGGCATGTGTGCATGTGTGCACATGCCAAGGCTCATCATGCTCCATCCAAGAGCTCAAGTTGAATGTCAGAGGCAGACAGTGAATCACCCCGTGGGAAGGGAGCTTGGCATCACAATCACCATATTCCTTAGCCCTTTTGTGGAGAACACTGCACCTAACTGTAAGGGGACTGGAAGGTGTGTCTGGGTGACTGTGTGTTGACAGGAAACACAGGGCCACCAAATGTCTTGGCATCTTCTGACTCCACAGAAGCAAACCCACCCCTTCTTCACTATGGTCCTCAATTCTATTTCTTTTTTTTTTATTTAAGATTTATTTATTTATTTTATGTATATGAGTATACTGTAGTTGTACAGATGGTTGTGAGCCTTCATGTGATTGTTGGGAATTGAATTTAGGACCTCTGCTCGCTCCAGTCAACCCTGCTCATTCAGGCCCAAAGATTTATTTATCATTATAAATAAGTACACTGTGGCTGTCTTCAGACACACCAGAAGAGGGTGTCAGATCTCATCATGGGTGGTTGTGAGCCACCATGTGGTTGCTGAGATTTGAACTTGGGACCTTAGGAAGAGCAGTCAGTGCTCTTACCCGCTGAGCCATCTCGCCAGCCCCTCAGTTCCATTTCTATACCAACTTTCCTCCCCTAATTACAAACCCATTTCTCAGATGAAGAGAATGAGATTCCTAATGAAATCTCCAGGGCAGAATTAAATCTAGCTAGGACTTCATCTATCCCAGACATCTCTGAACTCCAGTCCCCAGGGACCGGGAGACAGCCAGACATTTCTTTTCTTTCTTTCTTTTTTTTTTTTTTAAAAAAGATTTATTTATTTATTATATGTAAGTACACTGTAGCTGTCTTCAGGCACTCCAGAAGAGGGCATCAGATTTCGTTACAGATGGCTGTGAGCCATCATGTGGTTGCTGGGATCTGAACTTGGGACCTTCGGAAGAGCAGTCGGCACTCTTAACCACTGAGCCATCTCGCCAGCCCCCAGACATTTCTGAATCTGGACCTTCTGTGCCTTATACCCTATCAGCTTCCAGGTAGGTTAACGGATTCTTGTTGGCAAGGCACAGATGCACTTCACCATGTAAAAATCCACTACAAAATCTGTCCCACCACCACCGCCACTAGTATTCTCATTCCCATCTGTTTCTCCTGCCCCAGAGTCCTGCTAGGTTCAGAACTCTGGAAACCTGCACCCTGAAGTATTCTACTTGTCTCATCCCTGTGAGCTCTCCTAGGAACCTACCCATATTTGCAATAATTGAATGGACCCCTGTTCCTTTTGCTCCACAGTGGCTCCTGCTGCAGCATGGGGCAGTGGGATAAGGCCAGGAGGTGGGCTTGCCTGGGGCACCACTGTGGCTCTGCCTGAGACCCAGGTGGCGCCTCTGCTGGTGCCTTTTTGCTCCTGTTACCACTAGTGGCTGCTGTTCAGCAGAGCTCAAGGAGACCATGGCAAGAGTGTCTGCCATCCAAGATGGTGTCCCCATGAGTGTGTGGGAGTGGTACGAGGACACCTGGGCTGGCGTTCAATCTTAGAGTTTCTGGGAAAGGGGTGGGAGGTATGTTGGGGGACACACTCATGGGCTCAGAGGAAGTCTCTGAGGATACAGTGCTCTGGAGGGCACACAGGGTACAAAGAAACCCTATCTGATGGGACCCTGCCCTGCTGAGAGCTTAAAGGCCTCTTAGTGAGGTCCCAAGGATGAGAACAATACGAGCCTGGGGAAGAGAAAGGGTTTACATGCTGTGTGGCTAGGAGGATGGGGAGAGCCGCCCACACAGCCACACAGGAGCCTTTAGACCACGCAGACTACAGTGGGTCCCATTTGCTTGTGGAGGTCTATAGGATCCCGTTCTGCTCACACTTGGCCACCCCTGGTTAGCACTGATTCATATAGTTCTGCTGACCCACCTCCACACCTGGCACCGCCACCACAGGCTGGCTCTTACAAGGTGACATAGGATCTTGTAGAGTTACAACAACTCATTTGCTGGAACTTTCTGGGATGCCGCACATGTGGTCCAGGCCATGTGGCTCCTGAGTACTTCAATGTGGCTGATGTCAACTGAATAGGTTTTTGGTTTGTTTTGGACTGGATTCTAGTGGGTCTAAGGACTGCTGTGTGGAGCAGTGTCAAACTGGCCTTCACCTTCCCAGGCTCCTTCATTGAGAACATCTCAGTGTTCTTATTTGATCCTGCTGCTGGATGGGGCGGGACCGAGGTTCTAGGAATATGGGAAGGGTTCAACAAACTTCCAGGAGAACACCTGTCACCTCGATCTTGGTCTTACACTTTTCCCCCATCCTCATATCCTGTGGGTGGCGGGCAGGGTAAAATCTTGGTATCACAGGCTGTTGGGAAGCAAAGACGAGGAAGGAAGTGATTTCCATCCCCTAACAAGTGCCCAAGGTCCATCTGCTGCGCACACACACACACACAAACACAGACACAAACACAGAGACAAACACACACACACAGAGACATACACACACACAAACACAAACACAGAGACACACACACACACACACACACACTCAGCTTGCTTTTTAAAATTCTTTCACCAAATTTTGTGATATACATTAGAAGCCAGGCGCTATGGCTCTGTCTGGGGTTCGCACATGAAGAAGTTATTGGCCTGGGGATGTGGCTTGACTGGTAGAGCACTTGCCTCGAATGCTTGCCCTGGGTTTGAGCTCCAGCACGCATAGAGCTGGATGTGGTGGCATACGGCTGCAATCGGGAGCTAGAGGTAGGAGAATAAGAAGTTCAAGGCTATCCTCTTTGTAGCACATTTGAGGCCAGCCTGGTCCACACATGAGACCCTGTCTCAAAGACAAAAAGAAAAGAGAAGCCCGGTGTCTTTCCTGCCCTTGGGGAATGTATGGGAGAGAGGGGAGACAGAAGGAGGGAAGAGATGTGAAGGAGCAGAACCAGAAACAGATCTGCAGCATGTAAGAGGTGGGATGGAGGGGACAGCAGGGGCAGTGATGGAAAGGGGGGAGGGGAGCTTCCTGGGTAAAGGCATACAGTTGCAGATACACAGAGAATTTCACATAGGGAATTGCCTCAGACTGGAGGCCAGGTACCAGCCCAGCGGTGGGGACTGGGGTAGCAGAGGGGGATCTCTAAGATGTTGTCAAGGGATAGGGGGTGCGGGGGGGGGGAGCTGATCAAGGAGAGAGGAAAAGTGGGAATTCTAGGGCTCAGGGGAATGTTACAGGTGATGAGGGTATGCTTTGAGTGTTCAGGGACCTGGGTTTGATTTTCAGACAGGCAGATAAGCAAACAGACAGACAGACATAGTAACAGCTTCGGCAGCTTTATAAAATAGCCTCTTTAGGGATGGCTGGGCAGGATACATTGGAGTACTAAGAATACAGAGATCTTTGGAGGCGGGGGAGGTTCTTGGCGAGGTGCCTGACTTAAGCAATACAGTCCCACTGGAGAGGCAAAGGCACGGGAGACCTGCAGCTGGATAGGTATGAGCTGGCTGTTTTCAGGCTGTGGGGGAAGCGTGCAGAGGCAGAAAGACTCATGCAGTGATCAAAACAAGAGCGAGAGAGCCTGGCCTGGGCTGAGGCAGGCTGGGAGGAGAGGTGTTTTGCAGTGGAGCCTACAACTGCAGGAGGATGAGCGTCCCGATTGTATGTCAGTTGCTTGAGAAACCTTGGGCAAATGACTAAGTCCAGTCCCTTGGTTTCCCCGCCCACTGTCAGTAATAGTCTTGGTCTCCTTGGGGAATCATGTATGGTCTTAACCCAAGGCCTGGCTCAGTCAGTTCCTACTGACTGTATAAACAGCAGTTCCTGCTGGTCCTGCTGCAGCTGGGCACAAGAGGAAAGGACAGACTTCACACCACTAGGAGGTACGGTTGGCAGGTCTGACCCAACTGGACCCGACCTTCAGATCTCAGAAACTCATCCTGGGGAGGCAGAGACAACCAGCTAGTTGTACTCACTGCAGCCCAGCCCAAAGCCTGTCCTCACCCTGTAGCCTATCCCTGAGACCTTTCCCAGGGCCACATGCCAGTGTTCATGAACATGAGCCAGCACCCGTGAATGCGCATGCGGCAACAGATGTGCTGGGGAAAAGCAGACAGCCTTGAGATGCTCAGCTCTGTACTGACGATACAGGTGTCTGTGGACTTTGAGGACAGCAGCCTGTGAGTTGGGAATCCAGGTGTTATAGCCCTGAATCAGCCACAAAATACTCAGGAGCCCTGAGAATCACATCTGTCTTCGGGACTCAATTTGGGCTAAAAGTCACTACTGTGTTCTGAGATACTATAGCAGTCTTTGCCATCCAGGATCTTCCCTGTCCTGGAGCGAGGGAGGAATGGAGGCCCTTGGGAGGGGGCTGGGGCTTCCTTACCTACTCCCAGTGCAGCCCACTGCATGACTCTGCACACCCCTCCCCATCGAGTCCAGCCTATCCCTGTGGACAGCATAACCCCCCCCAACACCCCCCCTCACTCCTTTATCTCCTTCATCTCTAGTCTCCTACAGCAAAGCTGAAATAACTTTCTAGGCTATATTAGATGGATGGTTCCCCCTTAGCTTGGTGGGCGGTCTTTCTCTTGCCTTCCCACCAGCTTCCCTAGCTACAGAGTTGCTCTGTGGGTGAGGGAAGCGGGTGTGTGTGTGTGTGTGTGTGTGTGTG